>CAIGRN010183917.1:0-21260 GCA_903798345.1 Fraxinus anomala | reverse complement strand
GGTACACTTGATAAAAAAAAATTACGTTCTAGCTAATTTACATTGATTTTGAAAGAATTGTACTAATAATGTATTATAAACTAGAAAAAAAAAAATAGAGAAATCGATAAATTTTTGTGTTTTATTAAAAATCAAAATCTCATATTTATAAAGAAGAATTAGCGATTCAATTGAAATAAAAACATTTCTAATAATTGTTATATATTAGGAATGATAATAATTTTTCATGAAAACACTTGTTAAAGGAATTGATTTATATGTATTATCTAAATTTACTATGTTTGACTGTGTTAATGATGGTAAAATCCGTAACCCCAACTATAAAATAGAAATATGGATCAAATATTGATTTCGGGCCTTGTAAATTTTTATAACGTATATATTACTTGAAAAATATTGTAAGATTCAACAACTTTATAACGTATATATTACTCGAAAAATATTGTAAGATTCAACAACTTTATAACGTATATATTACTTGATAATATATTAACATAAAATCATTTTATTTTTATTGAATAATCAAATTTCAAGGAATAAATTGTCATAAAACAATTTAACAGGTTTTCAAATCAAACGTATTTTTTACTTTCTATTTTTGAGAAATAATCTTTCAAAATAGCAACCAAATATATTATTAGAAATCTTAAAATAGACTCTCAAAATAGAAAACTAAAATGAACCTAAAAATCAAAATTGAAAACTAAAATACAAATGAATGGACCCTAAATTATTGAAGATTCAAGGTAAGTAAACATATCCTTATTTTTATGCTTATGTACATTGTTACTCGTACAAATTCATGCCTGTTAAATGTTAATGATCCACAAGCATGTATGGAGTTTCAAAAATATATGAGAATTGATATTTTAAAAAGAAATATATCCCAAATATTTTTTAAGAGGTGTATATCCATGTCATGAAATGTGTGAGCGAGAAATGGAGCATGACAAATCGATGCATCCGATCAATGTTAAAGTTAATCGCTTTGAGGTACTCAGTAAATTTAATATGTTTCAAATAACAATGGCTCGTTACATTCGGACTGACTAGTCAATACATTAAGTGTGTTCACAATGTAAATGTTGAAATTTTTACATAAATAAAAAAGGGATACGCATTGAGAAAAAATATTTATTTTAAAGTAATCTATATACATATCATAAGCATACATATATGCATTTACTTATTGGGCGTCGTTCATTCCACATTATCCCTTCCCACTTTTCGTATGGTTCAAGACAACTATTTGTAGTGAGACATACTTAATAGTAACATATTTTAATATCGACTCATTTTGAAATAAAGTTAACATTTAATTTAATTATCTTATATTTTTATTATGTACAGAAGGTTTCTAAAATTCTTTTCATAAATGAAGATTATTAATGTTTATTATACTAAAGAAAAACTCTAATATTTTTTCCACATTCGTAATTTTAAGAAAATTGAACGACAATAATTCTAAATCAATGTATATATTTTGGAGTGTTACAATTAGATATTAGAGTTGAGAATTTTAAAATCGATTCTATACTTTAAAAAGAATGTCGTTAATTAGCTTTTATTCAAGAAAAATGTACAAATTCTTGCCTCAAGAGGTCCTCTCACAATCATATGGTTAGGTTTACACTTTATTTTATTTTTTCAAATTTGTTATCATTCATTAATAAGTAATTATTGTAGTACTCATAAGTTTAATAATATAATAAGTGATTATGACACATATGCCTTTAATTATGTTAAAGGAGAAGTAGATGAGGCAAATAATTCTCAAAAAATTGAGATCGACAACATCGCTAGAACAAGTATCAACAATAGACTTACACATGCATTCATTATCAAATATTTGTCAAGAATTTAGTAAAATAACTTACAAATGGATGCACTTTTAAGACGACAACATCCTTTGAAGTCATAATAAACTCAAATTAGATGTAGAGAGACTTCTCAATAAAGTTAGGTGAAAAAGATTTATTAGCATATCTTGTAACACTAGATGCTCGTGTCCTCAATATCATATTAGGGATGGATGTGCTATCGAGGTAGCATATCGCAATTGATTGCCGTGAAAAGGAAATGACATTTGAACTCACAATTATATTCAGTATTTATAACTTTCCAAAAATAAAGGTCAAACTTTCTACCCTNTATCATATTAGGGATGGATGTGCTATCGAGGTAGCATATCGCAATTGATTGCCGTGAAAAGGAAATGACATTTGAACTCACAATTATATTCAGTATTTATAACTTTCCAAAAATAAAGGTCAAACTTTCTACCCTATAATAATAGCCATAAAGACTCATCTATTGTAGGCGTATTAGCTTCAGTAATGTAGATACTAAAGGAAAAACTATCAATTGAGGAAGTCTAACTAATTCAAAAAAAATTAAAATGCTTTTCTAGATATTATTCTTAGTTTATCACATTAATGTAAAATCGCATAACTTAGAGTTTAATAAAATTAATGTGATTTATAAGTTTGTAAAAGTTGTTGTGTATTTATTTAAATTAATAAATTTGTTATAAGCTACTAGTGATTGTGGTAATAGATGGTTCAAAGATGCTCTAATGATGTCAAGTGTCCAATTCATATGTAATTACATTTTTAGTAGTGAAAGATAAGAAATAAAATGACACGTTTAGTTTATACTAATATTTTCTAGTTTTAGGTAACTCTTAGTCTTAAAGTATTATTACTATGATTTTATTCCCTGGGTGTGTAGATGAATTATTTTTATAAGATAATATAGCATGCTAAAACTAATGTATATAGCATGCTAAAACTAATGTATATGCCTTCACGTCATATTAAATTATTTACTTAATTAATTAATGTATATATTTTGAGTAATCAATCAGTGTACAATGTATAAAAAATGCACGCACACATATTTGACTCCTGTTTGGTGAGAATTAAGATAAAATTTTTAGAATATTTTAATAAAATTGATCAAATGTGTAGTTAAAAAGTTGTGAATCCCATAAAATATATAGTTGAAATTAATTGTTGATTTTGACTTAAATTAAAATTTTAATTTTAATTTCCATCAAACGTGGGTTTGATCTCCTAAGCACCGTACTTATACTAAGCACCATACTTAGTTGAAAATTAAATTAAAATAAATCCAAGTCAATTAAGGACCCACCTATTAAATTAAAATAAATTATAAACCCACCTTAAAATCAATTATTTTAATTCCAATTCTCGAATAAAATCCTTAGTTGCCGTCTTATCTTTCAAGGCCGTGGATTCGTGTCACCATTTAAACTCTCTTTCATTAGGCAATACAAGCAAAGACTAAAAATACAATGAGCAAATACAAGAAAATAGCATATTGATCCGACTATATTTTCATACTATCATTTGACTATATTTCCATACTATCGTTTGAGAGGAAGGAAAACCAACATCTACCACAATCCACAGTCAGGATCCAGTCGAAGAAGCATCTCACAGTCAAACTCAACGCCGACCACCACACACTGGCAATTATCTTCAAAAAGGTTTGTTTTGTTTTTGGATTATGAGATTGATTTTTCATTTTTTGTATTTAAAATTATGATGTATAATGTTTATTCTTCATTATTTAGATAGATTATTGGGTGTAGTGCATATATTTTCGATTTTTGGAGCTTAAACTCGTCGAAAATGACGATTTCTCACCATTTTTGACGAGAAACAGTCACAGTCGGCCTCTTTAGGCCGACTAGGCCTTTTATTTGTTTTTTGTTTTTTTTCATTTTCTTGCCAATTCAAAAAAATTAATTAATTTTTTTCTTTTTATTATAAAATTTAGTTTTTTTTTTTAATTTCAATTATATAATATTTATATTCTTTGTTAATTTTATTTTTCCAAATTTAATTAAATAATATTTATATTATTTATTTAATTTGAAAAAAAATTCCTTTTGCTTTATTTTTTTTATTATAATTTTTTTTGGAAATAGTTTTAAATTTTCTTAATTTTTTATTTTTTATTTAAAATTATTTTTTTCCGATGGTTAACAGTCGGCCCAAACTCAAAGGCATTTTTTTAATATTCTTTTCAATTTAAAATTATTTTTAATTATTTTTTCATGATAAAATTTAATTTTATAATTTTAATTATATAATATTTGTATTCTTTGTTAATATAAATATTTTAATTTTAAATAAATAATATTTATATTATTTATTTAAATTTCATAATTTTCTTTTGTTTGATTTTCTTATTATATATATTTTTTGAAATAGTTTTAAAATTTCTTAATTGTTTATTTTTTATTTAAATTTTTTTTTTCCAAATGTTAACAATCGGTCGTTTAAACAGTCGGCCTAAAGGCCTTTTTTCGTTTTCTTTTCAATTTAAATTATTTTTAATTTTTTGGTAAAATTATTTATATTCTTTGTTAATTTAATTTTTCACTTTTAATTAAATAATGTTATTTTCTTTGTTTAATTTTCATATAAAGGCCTTTTTTCGTTTTCTTTTCAATTTAAATTATTTTTAATTTTTTGGTAAAATTATTTATATTCTTTGTTAATTTAATTTTTAATTTCATAATTTCTTTTGTTTAATTTTTTTTTTGTTTTTTTTGAAAATAGTTTCTTAATTTTTTTTCATATTATAATTTTTTTTCAATTTGAAATTCTTTTCAATCCTTAATTTTTAATATTTTATTGTTTTCATAAATTTTTTAATTTTATTTTTATCTGTAATTCAGTTCGCTTAATTTTTAAAATTGTGCTTATTCCATTATCCCGAAGTTGTAATATTTGAATTTTTGCAGGATAGAGTACCATCTAGCTGTGGAATTGAGATGGATTGCAGGAAAATGTACGTGAAACAGTAGTTTTGACATTTTTACTACTGTGTTGGAGTTGCTGGAGGATGAGCACGTAGTTATCATACGCTGTCCTTCTTGTGGCCCCTGTATCAGTTGAAAGAGGTCAGTACTCTGAGCAAATTATTGATGCATTACTATGTCGTTTGCTTAGACTAGTCGACGAGGATGCCCTTCACTTCGACCTCGGGGGCAAGTTAGTTACTTTCATCATGTAGGAGTTTGCCCTTGTGACTGGAGTGGGGATAGCGAGCGACGATGTAGCTACTGATGGTACTCAAAGAAGCAATAGGCTTCACGAGATATATTTTCAGGGCAAAGGATGGTGCTTTTATCGCAGTTGATCGGCGCAATCAGGGAGTGCGATTAGATGTTGGACAGATTGAAGATAGGACTGGTCTACATCCTTGAGAGAGTGCTGAAGTGTCATCATAAGAAGACTGTGACCGGCCATTTTCATTTGGAAGTTGTTGACGATATCGATGTCTTCAAAAACTATCCATGGTGTCAGAGATATTTTGAGAACACCGTTCACATCTTCACCATATCACACTCAAAGCTTAAGGTGTATATGCGTAAGTACGATACTTATGTATTGCCCCGGCTGTATAGGGAAATGTGTAAAATAATCAACTTTGAAATTTTTTTATACTGAATTATATATAATAATTTTATATGTTCCAAATCTGACATATGAGACCGTCCCCTTCTTGGGTACCCCGTTTGCTAGGCAAGGGGAGACATGCTGCCCTCAGATGCATAATTGGCGAGCATCCCGAGCAGACGAATGTCCATCTGACAAACAGTTATCAGCCCTCCTGGACGACCCTCAAATGAGTGTTACATATTTGCGATTTATATTGTAAGTCGTTTCAAAATTTCATCACATGATCATTAACTAGTTGAACTATCAATATGTCAGCTTGAAGTCCTAACTGAGTTGATGTCGTCGACGAATGATGAGGGTTGAGGTTTTGTGCAGGAATTAGCCATTCCGCATACTCGACACGACTAGATGTTCTATTCCATCCTGGAACGAAATTGGATATGTGAATTGAACATAATTTATTGATTAACTAAGTTCATAATTTTTATTGTTGTCTGTGTAGGAGTGAGGTCTAAATGATCGACGATCACCTCCACCTATGGGATCACCTTCGTCGAGAGAATCACCTCCGTCGAGAGAATTGATATATGATCTATTCGAAGTTGCCACCTGTATGTGAATGATGTATAATTATTTTCGTCCCATCACCTCCGTCGAGGGAATCACCTCTACCGATGAGATCTCCCGCATATGGTCAGAGTCATTATTTTCATGATCTGTATGTCACCCTGACTGGATTTATGGCAGATGAGATGGGTGCACTACGAGAGGAAGTAGGAGCGTTATGACGAGAGATGACGGATGAGGTGGGCGCGCTACGAGATGAGATAGGGACACCGCAACGAAGAATGATCGCGCGAGGTATTAAGTCTATGCCATGATGTTGCAATGCTACGAGTCCATATAACAGAACTTCAGGATGTGGTCGCAGCGCTTCAGGACAATATAGTAAAAATACAATTAGGTGATAGAGGGGGTGATCGGGGTCACGCACCATTGTGGACATATCATTTTTTAATCTGCGGAGTGAGAATGGGTGGCCCTGATGGGGATGGGAGAGGTGGTAGAGGAGGAAAGGATGGAGGAGGTGGGCCCAATGACTGAGTAGGTGGCAATACCCAAGGCGAAAAGGGTTGCCCCGACAACGAAGGAGGTAGCGGTGCCTGAGATGGAGGGATGGCTTTGATAACTGAGGAGATGGCTAGCCCTAGGGCAGAGGGGATAGCGGTCTTTGAGGCAGATCATGTACCCGGACGGAGGAGATGGTCTCGATAACGGAGGAGATGGTAAGCCCCAGGGTATATATGGTGGCGGATGAGGAGAGGACGCAGTCGTAACAGAGGCTAAGAAGCGTGTTGTTGACATGTCGGAGGAGATGGTCAGCAATAGACTGAGATTGCCATCACAGTACGTCATTTCTCCTTTCACGGCTGAAGTGAAGAGGAGGACCTTCATAGATGGGATGTACCACAATCTCTTCCGAGAAGTGGATCATGCCAGTGAAATGCATTCGAGACAAAGTGGTGAAAAATAATGCCCAGGTAAGTATTTTATGATTTTAGTGAAATACGCTATTCTAATTCATCTATGCTTCTTTCTACAGTTTTTCTGTTTTTGTTTTTTTCAAAACTAGCCACATGATAGGTGAAAGGACGATCACCGACGCCTATAAGTGGTTTCACAATGCACGACTTCTGGTACCTTATGTATATATAATTTTTTGTTTATTAAATTAAATAACTCCCTATAGTTTTTTATTGGCATTTCCTGATGTAACAAATCGACATGGCTATGGACTTCTTGCGCAATTGAGCTTGACGATATCCGAGATCATTCAACATTCATTACCGAGTCATATTGAGCACCGAGCTCCTACGTATCATTACCATTGAGTATCAATTACTCCAACTTATGGGTAACGAGTACACGGTGCCCAAATATATGCTCAAGTGGGTCATAAGGATGTAGCCGAGTGTCGCGAGAAAGTCATACGAGGGCTGTACGCATATGTACATTTCCAGTGATCACGAATCATCACTATTTTGCCGTGGAGACTGTCTTTGCTAACTCCACTATGCATGGTACGACTTCGATCATTCCTATCTAACAGAAGGTCAGCTCGAGCATTACTTAGAGCTGGTGGCTGTAATCGTTCCTTTAATGGCTAGACGAGCATGGGTGATTGTGTATGACATACTATCCATCGTGCGAAACACAACGACAGCGAGATAGTCGAAATCATAAGTACTTATAATTTTTTTAATATGAACACTAAGTATTTCGCTACACAGTACCAATCGAACCAACCATTATTATTTATTTGTAGGGGCGATTGTGGCATATTTGTAATAAAGTATGTCGAATTTTTGTGTATTAAGGTTGATGGAAACAACCAATCCTGGATACAAAATTGGATGAATAAGTTAGCGTGCGATTTGTATGAATTCAATTGTCATCTATAAATATTTTTTATTTATTTGTGAAATAATTGTAAATATTGTAAATAAATTGTAAATATCGAAAATTTAATTGTTTATCTATTTGTGAAATAATTGTAAATATTGTAAAAAAAAATGTAAATATTGTTTATTTATTTTTGAAATTATTGTAAATATTGTAAACAAATTGTAAATATTGTAAATTTAATTTTTTATTTATTTGTGATACAATTGTAAATAAATTTTAAATATCGAAAATATAATTATTTATTTATTTGTGAAATAATTGTAAATATCATAAACAAATAGTAAATATCGAAAAATTATTTGTTTATTTGTTTGTGAAATAATTGTAAATATTATAAACAAATTATAAATATCGAATATTCAATTTTTTATTTTTTTTGTGAACTAATTGTAAATAAATATATTGTTCAATTATTAGAGAAACCATTACACATCCGTCTAATTTTCATTTAGGAAAATTTGACTTGTACAAAATTGGTGAGTATGACATGTTCCTCTGCACATACTGTATCTACGCGGTCGAGAAAATTCTCCAGTAGAGGGTATTCTAGACGTATGTGGATGTCCGGACAACGCGGTTCAACTTCAGGTGGCAACAGACTATTAAATGGGAGAATATGGTCGGAAACTTCCCAGTCGACTTCATTCGGTAGAGGAAATATAGTCTCAACATATGTTCCTCTCCAATAATTAGCCGTGTTATCAGTCAAGTCCACCATGTATGCCATATTATGTGCATATTTCACGGAGAAGCGCAACTCATTCAGTAGTTCCACATTCAACTTTCTCGCAACCTCTTCAGCCTTGAAGAGTTTATCCTCCTGAGCCGGGGTTAGCACGCTCGTGCAACTCTTTGATTTTGCACGTTAGTTGTGAAATCACTGTTGCAACTTGTTACAAATATTATCAATCATTGCGGGGATTGGTAACTCTCGATCCTTCTTGAATAATGCATTGAGAAATTCTGCATTGTTTGACATCATTATGTTGTATCAACATCTTGGAAAATGGGATCTCGTCCAATGTTCAATCCCTATTTTTGTTAGATACTCCCATACTGGGAATGATTTACTTCATATTTTCACCATGCATTTATTGCACTCTTCAACATTATAAGCTTTAGCTGCTCTCGTGAACACTGAAACAATGCATTTGTCTTGATACTTATTCTTCAGATTGCCTTATATATGGTACATGCAATACTCATGATGTGCCTTGAAAAAACTTCAACGATACCATTTATTATATATGGTCCCCGATCAATTACAAAGGCAAGGTTCTCGACTTCCCTGATTACTTCTCTCAGCTTTGTAAAGAACCAACGCATTGATAGATCATTCTCACTATCGACTATGTCGAATGTAAGTGGGTAAATTTGGATGTTGACATCTTGACACGTAGCGATAATTAACTTGCCTCCGTATTTAGCTTTCAGAGTTGTACTATCGACTAAAATTAGGGGTCGCATTGCATTTCGAAATCCTAGAATGCATTTTCCAATAGCCATGAAAAAATATTTAAAGCAATTCTCGTCCTCTGTCTCAATAAAAAATGTAGAGACAGGATTAGTTGTACCCATGTTATGGCAATACCCGACCAATTTAGCATAACTATCATCGACTGAGCCCATTAAGTCCTCTAACACACATTCTTTGTTTTCCAAGCCTTCTAGTAGCTCATGACCACTCCGTACTCTCGATGGACGTCATTAATGATGTCCGAATGTATGTAGATCGTGTGTGGGGTCCTAGTACTTGTACATTAGCTGTCGACCAATAAATCATGCTCGGGTTTGTCTGTGATCATTTCGACGAATTTCCACTTTGCAAGCATGTTCTTTTATATACTTATGAACTACAAAAACTCATTCTATCGATCTTCGTCGCTCGTAAACACCAATGACAATTGTCTTTGATGCAGTCAATCATCAACAATAACCTGATTGATTTTTTTCACTTTGAACTCAAAGTTGTATTTTAGTGCAATTCGGTACACAATTTTCTGTAAATCTTTCTTTATTTCAAACAGTTGCTCAGCATACAAATCCTCATCATGAGGAACCACTTGCAAAGAATTAGATGACGTCCACTCGATCCAGTTCTTGCGCTCCCGCCTCACTCATGTCTTTGACGGGATAAAGCAATCAAATCCTCATTTATAAATTCATTATCATTCTCATTGTCGTGAACTACCAATGAAATTCTTTGTGTAACAGGAAGATCACGATGAAGAACAACTATCTCGGGAATAACCACATCATCCTCACGAACTATCTCCACTGTGTCCCAAAAATCATTAGTATTGTAAACACTTTGTAGGAGGGGCTGTTTCTTGAAAATCAAAGAAATAGACATGTATAATACACTCGACTATGGAATCCGAATTTGTAGCACTATCGAAAATCGGGAAGGAGGTTGAGTGGCTTAAGGATCTCATATATGAGATACCTTTGGGATCAAAGATAACATCTTCTATACCTATCATCTGTGATAGTCAAGCCACGTTAGCAAAAGCATATAATGAGGTATACAATGAAAAGTCTAGACATATGGGTCTAAGACATGACTACATAAGAAAATTAATCAAGAGTGGAATAATTTCCCTAAATTATGTAAAGTCAATTGAAAACTTGGCGGACCCTCTAACTAAATCTCTAAATAGAGATTTAATAAATTCTACTTTGAGTAAGATATGGTTGAAACTCTTGAACTAAAATGTCCACCAGTTATGGAAATCCTACCTATTAATACTCAAAATGTAATCCACATGTTCAAATGGTAAGAATAAGTCATTCGATAAATGGATAGTTTCAGCATTATTGATATCCGCAATGACCATATCCTGTTATAATATTGTTGATTGTTACTGAAGTAAGGGATGAGTTTTTAAACTCTTAATGATTACTAAGTACAAGTATCTTTAAAAATAACAAAGCTACTGAAAGAACTTCACCTAAATAAATTTCGAGGTGGTGCTGCCTCAATGGAGAGATAGAGTTTCTCTCTTAAAAGTTTATTGAAAATGATGAGCGCAAAGCCATAATAGCACTAAGCGAGTTTGAGAAACTAGAAAACACGTGATACTCGTGTGTGTGTTCTAACCGGTATTGTCATATAGATTAACCGGTTCAAAGCTTCATGCTACATTTGATTACGACTTTACTTTGTTTGAATTATACTGTTGTTAGATTCAAATCAAAAGATATCTAATCCTTATACATAAGTATCGTATATTTTGAATATGAGAATTTATTGAATTTTGAACAAGTGGAGGATTGTTGAGAAATTGTGTCCAAAAACCAATAAAATATGTGGAATCAAAGAAAAGAAAAGGGGGTGAATTTATGGCCTATGTGACCGCATGGCCATCAATTGAGAATCAAAACCCCTATTTCGAGTCTTCTATGCGATCGCATAGAGCAATTTTTTTTACAGTTGAAAGGTCGATTTTTACTGTTTTTGACCGTTTGTGTTCAAATTTTGGTGGCCTTTTAACTTGGTTTTGGCACCATTTCGTGAAATATAGTGAGTGGTGACCTATAAATAGATGATCTTGGTGAATACAACAATAATGAAAAAAAATTCAATTGTAGAAAGATCATTTTTTCATTCCAAAACAAGAAATCAAAAGTTTCATCTTCATATTCAATATTTTATCTTGTGTTCTTCAAGTTTTGGGGATTATATTTTATGTTTGAGTGCTTAATCTTTACAATGCTTGTTTAATCCTTCAAACAATTTGCCGGAAAACCTTCAAACATCATTTTCAATCCGTTAGGGGGCAAAAATATAGTTTTGAGGACAGCGATCACACGTTCAAGTCTTCCATTTTGTTCAAATGCTTTGTTCGTGGTTTTGTTGCTGATTGTTGCTGATTTTCATGTGTTTCTTCTCCAACTCCGTTGTCCTTTTTAACAACTCAATTCAGAAGTTGAGATGTGTGATTCTGAACTTGCTATCTTCCTAATACATTATTGATACCTTGACGAATCACATCTTCTTAGTAATGCAACAATGTGTCAGAAAACGTGTTGACGTCTTCTTGTTTGCTAAGAAAAAACGATGTGCTCAAGTATCAAAAAATGTAATGAAAAGGACAACAATTTCTGGACTCACTTGGATGTTTAGTGAATATATAAATAAACAATTTACAATACTTTTAGATATGATCATTTGATCATACTATTAGCAGACAATATCTTTAGAAAAATAATAGTAATAATTAGAAGCACATGCAGTTATGTAGCACTTTTTAAAGTTTACCATTTTATCGGGTTTTGTAGGTTGAGTTGGAGAAAAGACTAATGTTACTTTCTGAAAAATGAAACATATAATTTCTAATCTAGTACTAGTTTCCCTTTCATTCTCGATCTAGGTTGAATATGAAAATCTTTTGTTCATTTTCAATACGATCTTCGATTTCTGACTAAAACTAATATTTTGTTATTCAATCGAAAGTTAGATAAATTAATTTTATTAATATGTGTCAAAGTTAAGACGTTGAATCAGCAATATGTTCCAACTTCTTAGCACTTTTTTCAAGTTATCAAAGTCGTTTATTTAGAGGTTGTCATAGTAAAAACCTTCGACTGGATAGTACGTGTATACTAATTTGTTTTTTCAAATATTATTCAATACTATCAAATACTCACCAAATACATCACAATTAATTGTAGCAACCGATCAATTCTAAGCAGCATATGCTCCAATTAAACGACACTAGATTTTTTTTTTTCTTTCAAGAAGTTATGTCCACTGGAAATCTAGTCCATGTGATCAAAATTTGGTCCTTAACCCACAACAAAATGTAGGCCGGTCAGTGTTGATCAGCCCACCTGGGACGGTCAGTGTTGATCAGCCCACCTGGGAGGTCGAGCCTCGCAACCGCTACATGGTATGGCCCGAGTATTGTCGCTAGCCAGCCACGTCCCTACTTACAGTAGGCCAGGTCCGACCAACTCAACTTACTTTACAAACTAGTAACTACCCAATCCATTGCCCTAGCCACAAAATAAGTTAAATCAAAGATAGGTTCATAAGTGATAACTATAAATGGGAGTACACTCGAGCTAATAAAAACTTCTCCCTAGAGTTGCACACACTTTTAAGATCAGACAACAGTCCTCCATGAACACGCTGTAGTCCACCATGCAATAGAAAAACAACTATGAACCCCGGTTCACATGATGCTGCGACTGTGTAAGCAATCTCAGTCTTTCGTAAGAATCAAAACACTCATGAGCATAGTCAGACATAGCTCGGAAAAACTCAGGCAACCGGATTTTTAAACTTCCAAGTGACTTCTCCCTCACTTGAATACAGTGCTTCTGATGATCTTCCATTTCCTCTTCCAACCTCTTTTTCAAGCTTTCTACCACAAACAGTCTCTCCGAAAGGGGGTCCTTGGTGTTGGAGCTCGCGGTCTTCTCCGGGTCAGTCTCGTCTGGGGTTCTATGCTGCATGCTGTATTTTTGATACCATTCTTGGAATGCCTGGTTTTTTCGCATGTACTCTTTTCTGGTTTCTTCGTACTTCTCCTTTAGTTTCATTTCTTCCTCCTGATGGTCAATAATGGTCTTTATCACAGCAGCAAAGGAAGAAATCGCGCTTTTGGCAACCTCGTCTGGAAGCTTCTCGAGTTGGTCATGCCAAGAATGGAGGAGAGGCTGGATTGAAGGGTTCTGAACTCTTGGGGGTGATGAGATTTTTTCTTTTAAGCTGCTCTCAATCGGGATAAGATTTAACTTCAACCAGCTATTAAGGGCTTGGATGTATTGCCTTTGATTAGTAACGAGCTTTTCAAATTGCAAATGCCATTCCTTGACAACATTCCAAAGCTGGATTGTACGCTCGTGATGATGTTTGCTTGTTTCAATGAGAGTTCCCGAAACTTCAAGGGGTTTGAGTTTGGCAACAATCTTTAGCTGGCTGTCATGATGCTCGTACATGGATTCCCACATCTTTGCCATCCTTCAATATAGTTAAATAATAATCAATACATAATATAAAAAAAAAAAAGAAAAAAAAAAGGAAACTAACCAATGTCCTTACAGAGATAAATATGAATTCATTATACAGTTCAGCGGCCAAAAAAAAAACCTCCAGGGTGATGCAAAAAGCAAATAATGGGCTCGTCCCGTATTTGGATTTAAGAGAAATCAATTAAACTGATATTATCTGTGATTGAGATTTTCAAACTACTTAGCTATCCCAGGAAGAAGAAAAGCAAATTATACAACAAATTATTAGTAATATAGAGTTTCACTGGCATGATTTAAACTTCATATATTTGGATTACATTATGGTATTTTTAATCTCCAGGTCAGAATAAGAAAATGCAAAATAGTGAAACAAGAAAAACTATCTCGAGATGATTGACAACATACGACGGCAACACCCAAAGCCTCATTGTCCAGGGGGAAATAAATTAGCATACATAAAGCTTTCATATAAATCAGTAGATATAGTTTTGGACAAAGGATGAAATAGAACAGAAACTTACCCGTGAACAAGAGCAACAAGTTTTGGATACAATTGCTTGTCACGTATATCATTCACTTCTATTACAGTTGAATCCAAAGATTGCCAGTCAACTATATACCGTGTATGTAATGACTAACAGCAGCTTTTGCTTTCTCTAACTGTTCAGGACTAGCATTGCGTTTTTTCAGCTTGTTCAACGCCGAAACTTTCCTCTGATACTCGAGTTTCATAAGCTCACCAGCCTATCAGCGCACAAACGAAGACAAATGGTATCAATTAATCACATATATAAACACAACCACATCTAAGGAAGAATTCAAGCTTTTGCATGCAATAACTGGAATAGTTACGATACAGTGGCTAAACATTTTTTTTCAAACAAAACAGTATTTCATAATGCCACTCAATCAAATGATTCTACACGCAATTACATTACAAGAATGTTGAATTCTGTGGAGCTGCAGGGGGATAGCAGGCAAAGTTTTTTTTTTATTGAAGGGGTACATCGGGCATTCATACTTCAGTATTAGGTCACCCTAGTTTCATATGCTATATAAAGGAATCTGATGGAGCCGTTTTTTGTGTATGTTAGATAAGACAAAGAGATGGGAGGGAACCTCGTAATATCCTCCTTCATTATAGTAAAAAATTTGCAGCAGTGTGTTGACGTAGATCGTAAACAACTTAAAATGTGTGTTCTTCATTTTTTTACTTCTTTTCCGTTTACCATTGCTCCCGGAGTTATAGAATAAGTTTTAATCCAAAACAAAAGCTTGCTGCAGACATCAATTACAAATTAAAAAGGTAAAATGAAAATGAAAAAAACTCGTATGAAGTGAAAACACACAGAAAATGATAAACCTAAGAGAATATAACACACCTTCACTTCTTCATATAGCTTTTTCTCCCATGCTAGCAACTTATCCAAAACAGTGGCATGCGTCTCATAATCATCTGCATCCAAGTTATCCTTCGTGCCATCACCATTTGGTACACCTTTGAAAGACTTGTTCCATGTAATAACTTGCATGACCCTCGCTGCGTGGTCAATGTGTCCTAAAGAATAAGAAACGTTAATATCAAAATGTAAGAGAACTGGCTGCGGATATAGCCCTTGTCTGGGAGAAATTTTAATCAAAATAAAAATGAAAAATTGGACCGTTGCTAGCCTGTTGGAGCCTTTTTTTTTCCTTGCTTCTCACGCTAGGACCCACTTACTGTCCAGCCAATGGTAAAAAAAATGGCTTCTCACTCTAAAGAAATTGTTGCCAGACAGGGTCATATTAACTGGATATGGTTTTGCCTCAATAAGTTTTAATCAAGAGTAAGGCAAACATTTTAGTACTTCGGATGAAAATATCAATCTTCTGTGGCAGGTTTATTTAATGGAAATAGAACTAATAACCAGTTCATAACTTGAACAGTATTTCTATCTCAAAACACCCAATGAGAAGAAAGAAATATGGTGTTTCATATACTGATCACTAGTTTTCTGGTCGGGTGACGGTTTGGGGGAAAAAAAATTCTCAATATGTGGTACACTATTGTGATGCTTGATTCAAGTCAAACGAATAAACTGTTTAGACTAGAAGTGCTGAACAAGCATGGTCCTACAAGCATCTAACATTCTGTATGCCTGTTGAGAAAAATCTTCATGACTGAAAAATACTAATGATAACAAGAGTAACAAATATTAAAACTTTCACACAAGATATTCAAGTTCATACATGTCGAATATTGATATAAAACAAGCGTCATTAGGATCTGAAATGTTGGAGAGCCCAGAAGTTAAACATTTATCTATTAATTGGCTAATACATTATGTGAAATGTCATTATGTAAATAAGCATGATAAAATCCCACTCCGTTCAAAAAAGAAAAAATTGAAACCAAAAACGAACCCAATAATGCAAATATATGGAGTAATAGATTAAAATCTCTACAAACTTAACTTAGTAGCTGACCAGCTCAAGGGAGATGTCTATGAATTGCTGCAAAGAGGACTAAATTTCCATACACAGACTCTCACGAGTATTAGGAAAAAATGCCCCATGAGAGGATCGTTAACACTTTTTGTGAATGCAATGATTTCTAACAAGGTCAATGTGAGCACAGGTCGTGATAACAAATAGTTTCACAAATGCATGTTTTGTGTTATAAAAATCATTGTAAACCCCTCTTTTAAATGCAAATTCCATTTCGAACAAGAATCCCATCCACAATTAACCTAATAACCTTAAATGTTTGGTGTATTTGGACAAAACTCATCCATAAAACATATCACACAAAGAACTCAATTAAAAAGCTATAGTACTCTGCCAAAATGACATTATCACCTCGATTATCTGCAAAATTTGAATGGTAATGCAACCGGGTTGCCTCCAGCATCTTCGACACCTCTTGTGCACTTTGGGAAGCCTTAAGAAAATGATCATCAATCTCACCCAAAATCTTTGACAAATCCACGTTACTACTACTATTTCCAACCATGTTCCCACCACCACCAATCCCTTCTCTACTCATCCCAGGTGGTGCTGTGTTCGAATGCACGAATTGCTTCTCCTTTCCCTCAGTCACCGGTGTCTCCCCAGGCGTTTTGAACTCCTCTGCCCCCGGGAATCCTACATTTTTCTCTGGCGTCTTGAACTCCATGTTATTGTCACCTACATTGTTGAAATTCCCAATTTCATTGTCTTCTCCTTCCATATAATGCTCATCGTCCTCTTCTTCCTCCACCTCGTCCAACGACTGCCCAGGCATATTGTTCCCCATGAAAAAATAATCCCACGCCACGCCCGGTGGCGGGGGCGGGGGCGGATTAGGGGTTCTTGTCGGGGTTTCAGGACCCACCTCCTCAACCCCTTTTTTCTTCCTATTAAGCCCTCCTTTCTCTTCTTCCTCCTCTTCTTCTTCATCACTCTCGTCAATAGCAATACCCTTCATTTTTCTCTTCATTTTCTCCGAGTGAGATAGCGCCGCAGGCATGGTCATAGAACGCTGGATGAGGGGGAGGGGGGAAAATCTCGGGAGTGGAGGCGGAGGAGGAGGCAGACTGGACTCCAACATAGAATGCGGCGGCGGTGGAGGGGGTCGCTCCTCAACAGATGGTTCTCCGGGGCCCACAGTCATGGCTGGTGGCGGCGGAGGCACCTCTCCGGCACCGTAATCACTCAAAGCGGCGCCCGTGTTTTTGAGGGATACGGCGTAGCCCGACTGAGCCGAAGCAAATGCATTTCTCACAGAAACAGCCTCTTTCATCAGATTCCTTCTTTCTTTGCATCTTGAAACTGATTCTTCATTGTCTATTTTTGATTGTGCACACCCCATTTTTCACATATACAAATTTCTTCCTTTTTCTACCTTCTTTTCAGCTTTTTGGGGTTAAATCAAAATGATTTTATGGTATTCACACAAAGACACAATTATATCGTAAGCAACTGCGTGTATCTATAGTTCTAGTTAGCGGCCGGAAGATGGTGATATATACATAATACATATAATCATTTATATGTATTCTGTATGCATATATCAAGATTGTTTCTTCTGTTTGGGAAAGTTATTAATGGCAGAGGAGCAAGATGACATGATAGGAAAAAGATAAAATGGACAACACTGAGACAGCAGAGTACACAGAGGCACTGAGTGTGGGTGGTGGGGTCGGGGTCCTCCGCTCCTGTATCGATGATATATATGTGAGTGCAATGATAAATGCGATTTACAAAATCAAGTTGGGCAATTGTAACAACCGAAGGAAAATGAACAGGAGAAAGGCTGTCTCAGGGAGGGCAAAGGACAATTACGGATTTCAAAAAACGGAGGGCCAACGGTCACATTTTTCGAGGTACAACGATGTCGAAATTACAGTGCCCGTATGAACAGAGTATTTATTATAATTTTCAATTCAATAATAATATAAGACCAATATTATTGAAATCTTAAATTCATTTTTATGAAATCAAACAACCTCCAATCAAACTCAGCTACAAAATTGCTAGACCCCGTCGAGAAGTCGATAATATAAATATTTTTTGGTTTATGTCATTATCTTATTTAATATGAGCATGTTTAAGCCCCATTTTTTAAAAAAAAATACACTTTGAAATAATAGATTGATAAACAATATAAGATTAAAAAATAAAGAAAAATTTTGAATTTGCGTGTAATATTATATTATTAGAGAATGTGTAGTTGAAAAGAAGAAATAGAAAAATATATTTAAAAAATAATGGGATCAAACGAGAACTATAAGAAATTTGTGATTTGAACATGAGATATGTATTAATATTTCTTAATGGAACAATTCTACATGTAGAATACGTTTCATTACCTTCTAGAATGGCAATAGAGAGCGACATTAACATGATTATCCAATCTAGTCGAATAAGGGTCCTCATTGGTGAGAAATGCAAGAAAAGCAAACAAAAAGGAAATTTGGAGTGTTTCTTCTAAATAAAAATTACGACAACAATCCAAGTCAAAATGGATCGAGGCTAATACAATGCAGAATCTTTTACATGCATGAATGTAAAACTTCTACTATGGCTCCACTAGAAAAAAATGCTCGCGTTTTCTTGAAAAAACTCAAACGTTAATCAAAGAAATATAAAGGGAAACACTAGGTTTAGATGTCATATGAGTTGGTTTGAGTATTTCAATATTTAAAATCATCTATTACACTTCAAATATTTCGTAAGTCGAACAATTCAATTTCACATAATTACTATAACTTAACTCGAACTGTTGATTTGGGTTCGGTTCTAACCATAACTAAGCCTGGAAATTGTTTAATTCTAAAGAAAATTGAACTCAAACATAATTTTTGGGTATTTAATAAGTGAAATCGTCGGGTCCAAATTTAATTGTGAATCGAACTGATTCGGTTTGATTTCGTACTATAATAAAAAATTTAACATTTACAACAATAGTACATAATCCAACCAGTGATATATTCAGTCTTAATTCTTATAAAATAACATAGTGCAATATAAAAATAAACAGATAAAAGTTATCTAATAAGATCTATTCACCAATGAAGGATGTAGAGATGCTTAAGCCCATATTATTTGTGTGACGCCCCGGAACTAATGGCCTGGATGTTACTCAATGAGCCCATGTTTGAGCCTCATTCTTTCTCCTTTTTTTCAATTCATTTTTCTACAGTACTCATTTTCAACTACACGTTCTTCAAATAAAAATAATATTACACACAAATCTAAAACTTTTCACCATTTTTCCACCACACATTCTCCAATCAATCATTATTCAAAAACTAATTCTTCCTAAAAAATGAGGGCCAAACACCCACTTAATTTCTACGAAAAATGGTTTGAGTCATAATGTAATACAAACTTTGAAGAACTTTGAGGAATAAATAAGTTATTTTATGTTTCATAATATGTCGAATAAATTCAATTCACTAATGAAATATAAATCCATTGATTTTGAAAATAAAATTTTCAATGCAAAATAATTTTCTAACTAAAAACTAAAAGAAAATTTAAGGGCCTGTTCTCTTTGGTGTTTTCGGGCCGTTTTCTGTTTTCGATTTTTCAAAACGGTGAAAACTCGTTCTCTTTTCCATTTTCGAAAACGAATTTTTGAAAACACAAAAATTGCCCTTGTCTATTTAGTGAAAATTATTAATTTTTTTAAATTTCTGGAGTCAACTAACAATTTTGGTGGTCAAATAGACAGAAACTCTCAATCTGGACTGAAGTTACAATTTTTTAAAAAGGTTTGGTACTGTGGGTGGCACAAATGAAAGGTTTGAGCAAAGTTTGCAACTAAGTGAAATGTTTGGTACCTTGGCTGTAATTTTCCCTTAATTCTTTGACTGATCAATAAATTGTGTAATTTGATATTAATAAATAATATGTAAATAATAAATGGATGATGTCAATGACTGGAGTGAGGTGGGATTATGCGATATGTGACTTCGACTATAATTGTGTGTTATAGAGACTTTAATTAATTATCAAGTGGTGTTATCAAGTGGTGTGACCACAAGATCTTTGAAACTATTTTACGAGTTTCTTATTTTTAAATGTGTAATTTGAAAACTTTGTATTTACGTATTTTTCCCAACAAACCATTCCCTTAAATGGGCTTTCATTGGGCCTCCTACTTGTCCAAAAGCTCACTTACCCTTCTCTATGGTTATATATGTACGGGACAGTACAAAATTCTTGGGCCTATGTTTCGGCCCAACCCATTGTAAAAAGGCTCGTTTGTTCTTTCTTTTTACTTTCCTTCCTCTCCTTCTAGCATTCGTCCTCCCAAATAATTAAATTTATGCAGTATTTGCACTCTTATCTCTCCAATCCATACATTTTATCTTGTAATTGTTAAATTTTAGACTAAGCTAGCATCCTCTTCTTTTCGTTATTTTCAGCAAGTAGTGAGATCATTATACTTTGGAATTTTATGAGAAACATCGTGTGAACAATAAAATAGACTAAGATTCCGTGTACAATTTTTTGTCCTTCATTGCAGTCAGGATTTCTGAGGTAATGTGTATAATATGTGGAGGAAAATTTCAACTATGGAGATTGAGCTTTAAGAGAGACCATTATCTTTAAGAATTTTCTGTAGTAGATGCTATTTACATCAAGTTTCAAAGCTAGAAGCACGGTTTTTTCAAAGTTAAGAGAAATTTGATGAAAGAATTGATATTGATTGACTTGTGTGGCAAGTGCATATACAAAAAGATAAGACAGAATGAATGCAATAACCAGATATCTCATGGGATGCCAATGAAACTTGCTGTTTTTTCAAAATATTTCTCTCGAAAACACGTTTCTCTTGGTATAGAGTGTAACTGTTATGTCTTAGGTCCAATCAACTTTGGACATAAATACTTTAAATATATATATATA
>CAIGRN010183904.1:0-11951 GCA_903798345.1 Fraxinus anomala | reverse complement strand
TTGAAACTAATATACACTCCAATGAGCTTAATAATCAAATCGGATAAAGACGATCAAGGTACTTTCGTAGATATAACTAGATATCGAGGTATGATCAGATCTCTCATTTACCTAACTGCACGTAGACCAGATATTATGTTAAAGTGTGTGTTTATGTCCTAGGTTTCAATCTAATCTTAAAGAATCACACCTTAGTGATGTGAAACGAATTTTGAGATATCTTAATGGCACTAGAATGTTAGGTCTTTGGTATCTTAAGGACACACATATTGATTTACGTTGCTATTCGGATGCCGATTAGACTGGTTGCATAATTGATCATAAGAGTACTAGCGAAATATGTCACTTCTTGGGCTTTACACTTGTATTATGGTTTAGTAAGAAACAAAATTTCATTGCATTGTCTACCGTCGAAACCGAATACATCTCGACCGATAGTTGTTATGCACAAGTTTTATGGATGAAACAAATACTTAGTGATTATCACTTATCATTCAATCATATATACCTATCATGTGTGATAATAGTATATAAACTTATCAAAAAATCCCGTCTTGCATTCTCAATCCAAGCACATTGATGTTAGAAACCACTTTTTGAAAGAACATGCACGGAAGGGAGATATTTTATTAGAATTCGTGAATACAAAAAATCCATTTGCCAACATTCTCACTGAACCTCTTGCATTTTATAGATTTTATATATTCGAAGAGGTTGGGTATTATTGATGAAGTTGACATATGTGGCTAAATTGTATATGTTTTAATAATTGATTTTATGTGAACTATTGGTTGAGAGTTGGACTAATTTTGGATGATCGGATGCACTCGTTTGAAAAGACAAAGAATACAAAGTTTTCGTAGATGGACGTCCAGAAGTTTCAGATGAACGTCTCGAATGTCGAGTTTTCAGTTTTTGAAAAACGATTCAGATCTCATTTCTTCACCACTTTCACTCATTTATCGTCTTCACCTCCTTAAATCCACTCCTAATCTCATCAAATCCACCTTCAATCTTCGAAATCTTCACTAGATTTCAAAAACCCATCACTTTTTACTCCAAATCTACTATAACCCCCAAATTTCATCCATTAAAACCTCAAAATCTCACCCTCTAGGCGAAAGTCTGAACCTTACGACTCCACACTCTTCCAAACCACCTTTTATACAATGCCAAGAATAAAGATGTTGGGCAAGCATCTAAGAAGAGAAGACAAACTGCCAACTCCTCCATTGGATGAAGAACCAACTATGCTGAAAAACCTTTTTGATAAATCTCCTATTCTCATCGGTAAGAATGTCGATTTTGCTTCCTTTACCTTTGAAGCTCCTTCATTACATATGAAGGAATAATTTATTAGCATGTGTTTGACCTCAATTGCTACTTTATAAGAATATGTTTATCCAAACCCTATGAAAGATTTTTACAATGATATGACTTTCACTCTGAGTACGAATAACATTGCATGTTTTCTCAAAGGTAAACGAATTAAAATCACTAAAAACCTCTTTTGAGCTTTACTTGATCTTGAGGAGTGTGAAAATCAAAATTTTTGCCATATGGCTTATCCAACTATTGCGGGTTATACCCTATTAAGGCTTGTCGTAGAGTTACTGGTAAAAATTTCAAACATCCTATCAAACTTAGCACCATTCAACTCTTTTACCATGCAAAGTTTTGCACAACATCATCACCCACATAATTCTTCCTAGGAAAGGTCACCATAATGAGGTTACTCATTTTGATCTTTTCATTCTTGACTCTTCCTTAGTCAAGCGTAAATTAGATTTTCCAACTATCGTAATTGGTTACATGAAAATCGTTCATTCCGTTACTCGCACTAAGGTCTTACCTTATGGCATGCTCCTCACCAAAATCTTTAAGCATTTTGATGCATCTTTGAATGGTGATGTTTCCATTTTACTTCGCCCCTACTGATACAATCAATATTCAAACTCATAAATGAATGAAAATTGTCAAGGAGTACGGGCAATGGGTGACCTGAACCAAAGGTTTTGATATGGAGTCGAGTACCCCAAATATTCCTTTTGAAGGGGATGAAGATGCAGTTGATGATGATCACGACGACAATGATGCGCTACTCCCTCCTAGCCATTCTTATGAAATCCCTAGCTTGAGTGTTCCTCCTTCTATCTTCGATTTCACATTCATTGAGGATCACTACAATCTCTTTAATGGGTGTATTGACTCTCTTACCACTTCCATCGATAGACTTGTTGAGTTGCTTCACGAAGTTCTTGCTCAACTATACGCTCTCAAAGCTCAATAAAATGCACTCAATGCTCGTCTCGACACACTCTTTCCTCCTCCGCCTCCTTCGGAGCACTAGATGTTATTAGTATTTTCGTATTATTATGTATTATGGAACCATTTTTATGGTCCTTAAACTTCGTTATGCTTTTGACATTTCATCACTTATGTTTTGATATGCTATGAATGTGATGTTTACTCTCTTGCTCTTACATATATTTGGCGTGTTTAATTAAGGGAAATATATTTCCTATGATTGTGTTAATCTTTTGATCATATATGCTCCACTCTTGCTCTCCTATAGGCTATCTTTTTGTTTATGTCGAAAAGGGAAAATGCATGAGATGATATGCTTTAAATGATAATAAGTGAGATGATAGATGATATGCTTTGAATGATCAAATGACATACTTTAATTCATATATATGCTTTATATAAATGACTGTATGTTTGTAAAAGATAGGGGAAATATATGGAATATATGTTTTAATTTTTATAATTTATTCCTTATCAATTGTTATTATTACCTTGCAAATTATCTTATTTGTCATAATCGAAAAGGTAAAAATTGTTGACATATGGTTGACTTTAACCTTATTATTTTGATCATAAAAACCAAGTCAATCTTGTTTTTCTAACAATTGAGTTTAAACAATTATATTCTTTAAAGCATTCAATAATAAATCGATCGATCATCTCCAAACAATCATAATCAAAACTATCATATTACAAATAGAATTCACAATAAAG
Organism: Fraxinus anomala; assembly: GCA_903798345.1. Classification (NCBI taxonomy): domain Eukaryota; kingdom Viridiplantae; phylum Streptophyta; class Magnoliopsida; order Lamiales; family Oleaceae; genus Fraxinus; species Fraxinus anomala. The sequence goes on along the minus strand of CAIGRN010183904.1, from coordinate 8,930 downwards.
ATCAAGATTGAAGTTAAGCATTCAAGTCAAATTGTTCAAGACTAGAGCTTAAAAGTCAAGCTTTAATGAAAAATCATAGACTAGACCTTTTTGTTCAAATATAAAAAAACTAATACTTTTATCTTTAACAATGAATGATTGAAACTAAAATGATTTTATGCACTAAAAGCTATTTCAATAATTACTTGTATAAAATATTTTGATCAAAGGTAAGATTGATTTTCAAATTGATATTTGACTTACATCATATTTTTAAAATATTACTTATCTTGAAAAATAAGTTGAAAACACTTTCCAAAAGTCTACGTTTTTTAAAATATTCAAGTCGGATCAAACGAAATGAAAATGAGGAAATTCGGTGAAGGCGGACGATCGGCCATAACCAGGTGGACATCCGCCTATCTTAGCTGTCAATTTTTTGATCGTTGTGATTTTTGAAGTGTAACGGCTAGTTTGAATATCCGGACTTGAAGCGGTCGTCCAAACCTTCGTCCATTCTCCCAGAAAATTTTTCTCTTTGTCCTATATAAATAGCATCTACTTTTGCATTTATTTCAATAGTCATTAAAGTGTATGAAAGTGAGAATGTTGAGCAAAATCATTTGAGTTTACATTACATTTATTTCATCTACTTATTCGCGTTGAAAAACTTTGATTGATTGAATCAAATTTTGAAATCATCATATTCATTCAACGTTTTATCATCTAAAACGTGAGCTATCATTTATTATTACTCATTGAAGTGTCAGTTTCTCTTAATACTTAATTTATTTGTATATTTATTAAGAGAGAGGATTCATTGCAAAATCATTCTTCAAACTTGTGAGTCATATTAATGTCCTTTGAAAACTCAACATTGAATAAGGATCAGTATTCTTTGTTTGTAAGTCACCGAAAGATTTATAAGGGTTTTGATTATACCATAAGTCAATTAATATAGTAAAAGGGCATTGCTCAGGATGGAGAGTATGGTAACTGAGGACATAGGTAATTGGTTTGAATCGAATATCCACAATTATATCGTTGGCACCCTCTTTTCCCTTGTACTTACAATTATCTTTTTTACATTTATTATTTGATAAATCTATTTGTTCTTAACTTGCTTGATATAAGATTAATTTTTGAAAAAGATTTGAAAACCAATTCACTCTTTCTTAGTTAGTCATTCTTGAGCTATCAACAAGCACTTATAATTCTTGCACCTGGGGAAGAAGGAAAATGTTCTCAAGAAATTTAAAATCGAAATACCTTGATATTAATGAATTTCTTTGTAACTTCTTCTTCGACTTTGTATTTGTTCTTCAAAGTATTCCATATTTCTTTAACGGAAGTAGTGTTGGTGCCTCACACAATCTATCGGATAATGCATTGAGTATATGACCGTGACAAATAAATTCATCCTCTTGGTGCTTTTGCCTCTCTGCTCTTACAGCTTCAATATCTTCATTTATTGGTTCCAAAAGTGGTGCAATATCGGGATCAAGTACGCAGAAAATCTTCAATGTCGTTAAAAGGAACTTCAATTTGTCTTGCCATCAGATGAAGTTTGTTCCATCAAATCTATCCAATCAAACAAGGTCGTGATTCATGACTTTGATGGTTGCCATGGTTCATTCTCCGTGGAATTTCGTTTAAGATTGTTGTAATATAATTCAAGAATAGGAAAAGAGAACAAAAGAAAATATATAACAAGAACACCAAAAAATATGGTAATAAGGAAACACGTAATCATGTCTTCAAATGATATTTGCACCCTCTAGAGTTATTTTGTACTTAAAGAGACTCAGAGAAAACTCTTAAGCACTAGTGTTTATCTTTCCAAACTTGTAGAACACAAAAGTAGTTTGAATATATTTTGAGAAATGAAGAAATCTCTTTCTTGTATGGAATAAATTGTTGTGTTAAGTGTCTACAAATGAAAATTTATCTCCTATTTATAAATTTTCACTCATACACCACGAAATGATACCAAACATTCATGAAAAGTTGTACCTTTCATAAAAAATACCAGAAATTCAAGTTGTGCAACTAGTCTTTACTAACCATGCGCTCGCATGGCACAAAATGTCCGCATTTTCTGCAGATATGGCTCGTGCGTTCGCAAGGGACGAAATGGACACCTTCTTCAATTATAATCAATTCATTCCACTTCAAAGCCCAATAGTAGCCTATTATGATTTTGAACAATTAAATAACAGCTTTGTATTGGTGGCGCCATTGGGGTGCATTGACGGTGACGGTGCGATGATGTTTCAGATTTGGGATGATTGGTGATGATGTGGTGGTAATGGCGACTACATAAGAGTGATTGGGTGGTTTTGATGGCAAGTATTATAACTAGGGGTGGTGGTGGCACGGAGTGTTTGGGTGGTGTGGAGTCTGGCGGTGGAGGTAAAGTGGTGGCAATGGTTAGCGGCGACGGTGGTGCGTGGTGGTATTTTGTTTATGTGTTTGATGTGGTGGTGATGCTTGGTGGTGGGTGACGGTAGTGCCGGTGGTTCGATGGTGGACCGTCACTGTAACATATTTTCTCCATTTTAGGTAATGGTTAATGTAATTGAACAAATGGGACTTGCTATTGGAGCCTACCAAAAGGTCAATTTGCTTCTTTTTTTCTTTTTGATTGAATGTGTAAAGCAACTAGAGGAATTGCAATTTAAATATAACGGTCAAATTTTTACTTTTAGCTTTCCAAAATTCATTATTTGTAAAAGAAAAAAAATATATCAGATGAAACATATTCTTAAATTTATCTTGCATAGTCTCTTAAAATTATCTTGAACGGTCCCATGCATTTATCATATCTTAATTAGCCAAATGTCCCAATGATTAAATTAAGTCGTTTTCATTATCTTTTTTTATTGCAGGCCTCAATCAATTTGGATGGGGTGGGAAAATATGGTGAAGCATGCAAGTTGTGTAGGTTCACTTTCAATACATTCTATCAACATCTCTAGGTTTAAATACATATCACTTGCACATTTCATGCTAAGTAAATAGGTACAAAAGCAAATATTAAGTTCCTATTTGATTCAGATAGGAAAATAGATTAAAATTTAATTTAAAGTCAATAATTAATTTTAACCATAAATTTCATAGGATTCACAACTTTTTAACTTTATATTTCATCAATTTTTATCAAAATATTCTAAAAATCTATTTTTGTTTCCTTTTTTTTTTTTTTTTTTTAATAAACTAAACGGGAGCTAATTGTTGTTTATCCCTAAAAAGCTTTTATGGATGAGCTGGAAAAGAGACAAGCCTCACATGGAGGTACTATAAGGTTTTGCTACCCATGGTAGTTCAAGGGATCCAATCACTATGGTGGGTCGTTTCCGTTAACAAGGTCTTTATAACGCGATTCAAAAAAAAAATTAGAAATTATTTTACAATTCAACTTAAATGTTTTATTTATATTCTGTTTATAATTTATTTTCAATCAATAATGTCAGAATTAGTCTCATTTCTCTCAAAACTTAACGTGATAGCATCCCGTCAAAGATCTTTCTATGTATGAATGGTCATCCCATAGATCAAAGGCAAGTGGCTTTTCTAGGTTGGTGTGACAAGAGTCGATAATATGATAGAAATATAATAAAATGATTTTTGCTTGGTTGTTAGTTGGATTATCGACCTCTTTCCAAATAGAAATGGACTTTTCAACATTATTCAAGTCATCCACTTGAAATTTTTGAACCCTTAATGAGTTTCGAGGTCGAAGAAAGCTTGATTTTGCTATCAAGTAGTTCACATAATTATTTAAATACACTCGTGTATTCACGATCATCAAGCATCACTCAGTCATCGTATAACATTCACAATTGAATAAAACTATATATTGAACTAAAACCCAATAATTAAAAGCAATTTTCGTACAATTTGAAGAATTGACAAGTCCTCTAGAGAAGGATGCTGATGATTGGCCTCAATTCAATCTGTTGAATACAAATGATTGGAGAGCAAATATAACTACCCACTTGCATCTTTATTACAAGTCATTAATTTTAGGTTCTTTCTGGAATGGTAGCTGAGAGAGAGGGACCAAATGTTCTGTTAGTTTTCAGGGGGGCCGGGATGCATCGATAGCCATTGCTTATTTTCTTTTACTTTATGTAACAGGCAAAAGTGACGTTCAAAATAGGCAAAAATATGTAGAAAAAGAAAAATCAATTTAATTTCAATGCAAAAACAAAGTCGAATTTATTGATAATATCAAAATAAAAACTTAATTAAGCATCTCCTTCTCGTGCTGATGGTTTTTTTTTTTTTGGTCTTCAATGTGATTTAGGACTTCAATAGCACATCTATGAAGGAATTACAAAATAGTCGAAGAAACTATCGAGTTTCTTTTTATATTATTTCTCACGATAGTGTGAAAGAATTCTAAAACGGTTTTAGTAAGACAATCATAATTCAATTTTTTTTAGTTCTTTTTAATGATAATATGAATATATTTTTTATTTAAGGGAAACTATGATATTTTTATAGATTTAGTAAGCTGGAAAATTATCACTATAAATAAGAATCATAATTCAAAAAATAATGACTAACGTTGAGTGTAAATTTGGTAAAGAACATATAGGCTTGGCCAAATTGGTGTTGCTTAGGGTGAATTTGAGATGGGGCGAGAGGATCGGTCGATTCTCTAAAGTAATATAAGACTATACGATTAAGAATTCACAACAAAAAAATAAAATAAAAAAATAATAAGTACACTTCAATAATTAACCCACGAAAAATGGAATAATTTGTATTTTTAGTATCTTCAGCAATTTGTTTAATTTGTGATTTATGCTCCTATTTGTCTCTCATTAATCAAAACGCTATTTTTTTTTTCTCAAAATCATTTTCAGCCACATTTATACAATAAAATAATTTTTATGTAAATTTAAAAAAATTTCTTACTTTTTAATCACATATTCTCCAAAAAAATCTCAAAAGATTTTTTTTCCTAAAAAAAATCTTTTGAATGGAAGACAAACCGAGACTATTTTTTAATGATTCGATTATGATAAGGCCCAGAACGGTGGATATTGTATAGGCCCAGTTTAATCTGTCAAGGGCCAAACATTGGTCTTGATTTCTCCCTTTAAGGGCATGTCTGGTTTAGTAGAAATGACAACTTGATCATCTAGCGTTATCAAAGAGCTATATATAGTGATTACAAGTGTATAGACCTAAGTAGGCTAAGTTGATAAGAATACAACAGTTGTATTTGAACTATACAATTATAATGATAAATTTAGCTATTTTCTTCGTTATCTCTATAGGCAAATTTCAAATACAAAACGTTAAAACCTACTTAATTTTTTTAGTTATTTTTCTATGTATCAATTCAATATAATTTTTTTTTTTCACGTTCACCCAGTCCACCAAATTGAGAAAACCATTTTCCCAACATTTAGGTGGGAAAATGATTTCCAGGTCTACTGAATTTTATTTTATTTTTTATTTTGTTTTTATTATTATTATTATTTTTTTTTTTTTGGCAATTGGAACAAATTTTATAACTAATTTTAAAAAAAAAAATAAATGATTTTCTTGGAAATATATATTTTATTTTATTTTTTACTTTTTGGCAATGGAAACAAATTTTATAACCAATTGTGAAAAAAATTATCATTTTAATGGACAATTTTCATGTAAAACAAAGTCAAACGAACACAAAAATATTCAAAATTTTAAAATATTTCGGGTGGAAAATTATAACAATCAAACACACTTAATTAACAATTCCCTGAAAAACAATATCTAGACAATTATTTTCTTTGAAATTCATTTTCTTTCTATCAATTTTCCACCATTGCAATCAAACGGACCCGAAAATTTGGATTGAATATGATAAATATATTTCAATCATGATCAACTTAATTAGAACCCCAAACATTTCAAATAGGAAAAAATATATAATTACAAAGATTTTGAAATACACTTTCAAAAATAAAAAACTTGTGGAAAAGTTTCAAAAATCATATGACCACCTAAGAACGATTTTGTGACTTACTAATTAATTAGACAGGTCAATGTCACATTAAAATACAATACAATTTATAATTACGATTACGTACTAATTACAAATCACACAAGATCACAGTCATAAAGATACAAATTGTGAGTCAAATTATAAATTTAATCGTAAATCATACAGTATTTCTAGGTCACAAATTACTAATCCAACCACCACTCCACCATCGTTGGTACCACTGAAAATGCTTATACCACCTTAAATCACTACCACCTCCACATCCACCTCAATTGCACCACTACGTAAGCTTTAACCACAACCATTGGCTTCACATTCACCTCAAGTCCACCACACAACTATCAGCATCACATCCACAACCTACATCGCATCTACAACAATAGTCAATAGCCAAATTTGTAGCCATTCGACGATTGCCACCTCGAATCCCTAACTCACCACCATTTTTGGCACTAGAACAGTAGAACCAGAAGTAGTAGACGCAAAAACGAACGTCATTAATTGAAACAACGGGACGATGAGAAGAGCTTGTTTTCGAAAAGGTAAGGTTATTGAAGAGTAGTCATGCTCAGATTTATAGTCATCTGACGATCGCCGTCTCGAATCCTCAACTCACTTCCAACGTCGGCACCAGAACATAACATCCAATTGTCCATCGTCATCTTCTTTCACGATAAGGGATTCATCTATCTCAGTCGAGATGTCAAGAAGTGTATGTTGCCAAAGAGGTGATGGGACGAAGAGACGACGATGACAGTCGAAGTTCATAGGGATGTGAAATGGGTGGTTGGGAAATTAGGGCATGGGTTGTGGAAGTGACCGTTCACTATGACCTTTTTTTTTTGGATAGAAATGGTGTTAGGGTTAAGGTTAGGGTGGGATTGGGGTACATCTAATTTTTGAAAGAATAATTTTATCTTCTGATTATTGAAATAAAAAATTGAAAAGTAGGTGTGATCGTATTATAAACTAGGATTGCGTCTATTTTATTTAGCCAATCATTACTTCGATCAATATATTGCGCAATTATTTCGAGTCCTTGATATATGATGCAGTACATCATATGCAAAAGTGTTGTCAACAACTTTTTCTTTTTCTATTCTATTCTTTTCTATAATTCATAACTTATTGAGATATCTTAATTTTCAATATTTCAAATACTTGAACCTTTTATAACATTTTTAAACTTATTATGTCTAAATATTCATCAAGAGTATACGCCTCATTAATAGAACAATATTTGATAATTATTCCATTTTTGTTTGGAGAATTTTATATTAATATTGAATATCATCACGCTTTAGATGTGCCATAAATTCATCAAATATAATATTAACGAATTATCTTTCCAAGAGTCAATTCGAGTTGGAACATTTAAAGCTAGTGTGTGAGATTGTTAATCTCTTTGGTTAGTAAATGTATATAAGTGAATTATCCTTGGAACTTTTGGTTTGTATTGTCTTTTGCGAGATAATGATACATTTGTATATTATTTTTAATTTCTTAATTCCTTCCCCTAATATTGATAAAATTGTCCAATCAAATTGACAATCAGCAAATCGTTTTATAAAATATCATCAATTTGAAATAAAAATTCAAACTAATCATTTATTCTCTGGATTCATTACTTTCCATCTCAGTGCATTGTGGCGGATCAAATTTACATGTAATGCATTATCGAAATAATTAGATGAAAAAATTAGGCGATGAGCATAAGGTAATTATAACAGAGAGAACTATAATGTTAGCATAATACTTAATAGTATTTCCTAAACAGAAATGAGAAGTATTTTATTTTCAATTAAATTAATAAGAAGCGTACATCTCAACTAACATTATTAAAATATTGAGATTTAAGATCACTAGCATTAACAAGATTTAGCCCCTGTTTGGTTCTCATTTTTCATCCATAAAAATGAAAAATACGACCGTTATCCATCAGATCAAACCATCAATTTTGAATTTCTATCTCTTGTGTGGGGCCCAATAACGACTATATTTTTCATTCTCATTCTACAATAATGTGCAACNCATTTTTCATCCATAAAAAATAAAAATATGACCATTATACGTCACATCAAGCCATCAATTTTGAATTTCTATCTCTTGTATGGGCCCAATAACGGCTATATTTTTCATTCTCATTCTACAATAATGTGCAACAAACGGGCCCTTAGTCTTGATTATATAATCTGAAAATTATGCTCATAATTTGAGCAGTAATTTCGCGAACTTCAGGTTACAAACGTCATGCAATCATCTAGTATTTATATAAATCTATTAGTTACAAATAATATCTAGATGGTCAATGTAGAGAATGTTGGAACCTCATTTATCACCCTAATTAATTCTTAGAAACATAGGGAATCAAATCCATATTTTAGCTAGTAATGGTCAATGAAAAATTTTCATGAAAGAGAACAAACATCATATATGATTTCATTGGATGGATGATTATCTTTTGATTCTTCATTGAATGTCCATTTGAATTTTTTATTTCGTATTATTATTGATCTAGCGATGGTCCAACTGATCATGCCAAATAATAAATCAAAATGAACTTCTAATTCAATATAATGTTTGTTTCAATTGTACCACTCAGTTTAGAAACTTCGCATGTTTTTCTTTAATTTAGTGGAGAATAAATTATTATCAATAGTAAAATTTTATTCTTCCATATAACGCGGTATTGACTCTTTATAATATCAAAACAATATTCTTTTGAAATATTACACCTAGTTATGATTATTCACAAGTAATAGAACAATATTTATCAAGAATGTTGATACATTTAAATTAATTATAATATTCTTTAAAAATATTAGTATACATAAATATGTGCTTCTACAGAAATTCAATACGGTATTCTTAAAAAATACTAATATATATTAATTGAAAGCTCAAGAATGGTTAACCAAGAGAGGGGTGAATTGGTTTTTAAAAACTT
>CAIGRN010183881.1:0-12101 GCA_903798345.1 Fraxinus anomala | reverse complement strand
ATAGGAATGCTAAATGGCTTTATCATAAAAAGTATAAAATATGAACTTTATGAGACAATACTATTCTTGTAGTGCATTCACTCTATCAACCTAAAAACAAGAAGAAGCTCATCTTAAAGATAAAGACGGTGAGAGAATTGGAATGAGGTGCAACCAACAATCAAGAGGGCATTAAGCCTTGTCTGACGTCCCGCCCAGCTGTAGAAAGAGAGGATTTCTTGCTTGCAATGAGAATCCCACAATTAACTAAAATTTTTACTTAAAATTTTCCTTGATTATGCCACTTCTTCATTCATAACTCGCCCTTCTGGACAACATAAAATAAGGTTGAGTGGCCTCCCGTTTAATTAGCTCTCGCAACAAACAGAGTAATTGAGAATGAATGTGCTGTGCTTCTACTTAGTCCTATAACTAGTTGACCAACCACCTTCTCCTTCCTAGGAAACCCTTTGCTTTTGAATTTCGTTCTTATATAAGCTATCATCTCTAGGCGACTCTTGGAATTGGAATAAGTTTTACAACTAATTACAAAATCTTGGTGATATAAAAATATCTATAGCTGTTTAAAAAACTTAGGTTGATAATCCTTCCATCATTTTTTTTTTGCAAAAAGTAATGTTATGTGTATTAATGAAGTAGTATCCTTAAAATATGGGTGGTGGGCCTATTCTCACTATTTGAGAATGACTCAATAACACCTTTATAAGGTGTAGTTCGAAGTAAAGATCAATGAAGTTGGCTTGTGTTAGATTCTTGGGTCTGATTCAGGGTGATATAGAGTGGATTGCATCATCCCCATTAGCTATAGCTTTTGGACAAAGATTACATCTCTATATAACAGTTGATATTAGAGCTTAAGGTTTCAAGATTGAGTCAGAGTTGAAGCATTTTCATGCAGTGTGTGTATAATGCAAGATTATGTTTGGAATAGGGTGCATCAATTGTCGCTATTCAGGAATTATCTAAGAGTGCCTTCGTAAGGTGTCCTTCAAAGTGAGACCTAAAGAAAATGGGCTTAGGATGAATTTTCGGGCCTAATTCTGAGTCATATAAGGTGAATTACACCTCACATCAACTATAACTTTTGACCCTAATGATTTCATCTTTCGATATCAATAAAAGAAATAGATGAACAATGAATGTTCAAATAACTTAGGGGTGTCAATGTGGCTCGTCGGCTTGGACGGCCCGTGGCTTAACCCAAGAAAAGTTCGAGTCGGTTCGGCTTATGGCTCAGTAGAACCAAGTCGAGGCTCTGGCCGAGCCCCATTTTGGGGCGTCGGCTCGATCTCGAACCAGCCCGTTTACTTCAATCAGTTTAAACTTGCGGTATTCTAGTTTGAACTTCAATCTCTAATTTATTTGCTTTAATATTCAGTATCTTTTGCTATAATAACTATAGATGGATTTTACTATTGATGGTGTTAATCAGTTTAAGGGTAGTTCGAGTACTCCATCATGCTACGATACATCTCAAAATGTTTCAATTGATTTGGAGGATATCGAAGATGAAGAAGTACTCGAAACTAAAAGGTCAAAAAAAGAATCCTCAAATCATTGGAAACATATGACACGTAAAAAAGTTGGTGTTCAAAATGAAGTTGATATTTGAAAAGCTTGCTGCAATTACTGTGGCAAAGAACTTAGTTGAAAGCTCGGTTCAAGCACAACACATTTGAATAAGCACGTATTAAAGAGTTGTAAAGTGAAACCAGTCAGTCTCGAAACGAAAGAGACTGAATTAGTGTTTAACAGTTCTAGTTTTACTCTCTCCACCTTTGTATATTCACATGAAAGATTTTGTGAAGGAACGATTGCATATGTGATTGCAGCAGAGATGCCGCTTATAATGATAGACTCAATACACTTTACTAGGCTCGTGAAGAATTATCTCTAATTCAGTTATATTTTTTATTGTAAAAATACTATTCGTTCAGATACTATAAAATTATATAACAAAAGAAAACAAGCTGCTATTGAAAGTTTAAAAACTTTAAATAGTGTTATATCATTTACCTCTGATATATGAACTGGTGGTAATAAAAAATGTTATATAGCTGCTACAGCTCATTACATTATCAACCTATGGCTTTTATATAAAATGATTATTGTATTCAAATGTGTAGAATATCATCATAATGCCTCTAACATATACATGGTTTTAAAAGATATTATACAAGAATATGATATACAAGAAATGATTCGAAATTTTACTTTTGATAATACTAGTGTGAATAAAGTTGTTATCGAAAAATTTATTAATGATCTTAACCCTACATTTGGAAGTTTATTTTTTTATCAACATTGTGTATCCCACATTATCAATTTGATTATAAAAGATGGATTAGAACATATAAGATTGCCTTTTTGATAGAATTAGACAAACAATAAATTTTATTACTGTGTTACCAGCAAGAAATGAAGCATTTGACATTTTATGTGTGCAGAGTATGGCTTACAAGAAAAATCATTTGCCGCTGATGTAATATATAGACGGAACTCTACATATCTTATGTTACAATCGTGTGAAAAGTATGATAAAATTATTTCGCTATATTATAATGATAGACATACATATGGACACGAACATAATTTGGAAGATTGAGAATTGTCTCTTGCATTTTGTATGAAGAAATTCTTAAAACTTTTTTTCGACACTACAAAGGAATGTAGCGGTATTTATTACCCTACCGACACACATTTTCTATAACGTGATTTATACTTCAAATGTACGGTGTCAAATTTTGTAATATAGTAATGGAATCAAAGTGTCAAACCCACATGGATTGTAATTTAATTCCTACTAAGTACTATAGTTATATCAGCTTTTACTTTATCTAGAAAATCAAATCTAAAGTTAACGTTTTTATACTAGAATAACATGGATGTTTAACAATTCAAGTAACATAAGGCAAATTATAGGAGAGTTATCAATGTGAGAAAGCTCAGGGATTGATTTTACCTCACTATCAACAATGTTTTTCAACTTTTATAGTTACATCTATAAATTTTTCCTAAATTTATTGACAAGAACCTTTGGTTAATTCTATTCCCTCTCTCGAATACTGAATAGAACTTATTTCTATATTTTAATCCCAATAACTATATTTCGAATTAAAACTTTAGAAATTATCATGCACAGGGTTCTTAAATGAGATAAGCCTCAAATATTTTATATTTTCTCTCGAAATCTACAAAATCTATGTTATGTTATTCTCAGATCATGTCTAAATCTCCCTCTTTTTTATCTAAATTTAAGGCATCAAATCATTCAATTATTGATCGGGTAATTGAAAGTATTACGCTAGAATCAACACAAATAAATTAATGGAAAAATCAAACGAAATAGCTATATTAGAATTCAAACACGTCTCAAGTTAAGTTACATCAAATCCTAAATAATAAATTTAGTTTATGAATACAAGAAATGGCATATTCAAATCTAAAATAAAGAACATGGAGAAGAAAAATTAAGAAAAACTATTTTGCCGCTTGAATTCTCCTCCGAATTGCTGTCGTTTTTGCTTTCAATCGATTCATTATTTTCTTTGCTTTCTAAGCCGTCTTTCTTCCCTAAACTTGGTCTTCATGTTTGTATTTATAGTCTCTTAAAGTATCAAGATGAATTGGAGTTGGACCGGACCAAAAAATTTACAAAAAAAAATGTTTATTTCCTTCTCGGGTGGCAGTGCCGCGGTGCCCAGGACCAGCATTGCAACGCCGCGAGTTCTGATGATTTTTCTGGCTAGTGGCGCCCGTTAATTTCGTCATTTATTTCCTTCTATTTTCGCCTCTTTTCCACTTCATGTTTCTTCTTCTTTCATCTCTTCTTCAAGCTCACTTCTATGATCAACACTTGGCTCCATCCCAAGCTCCATAATACACCATTTTCTCCAAATTATATAAACTACAAAATAACATGAACAAACACATCAAAACGCTCAAAAGTGCTCAATAACAAATCGAAAACTATATTTTAGAGGTATTAGTTCAATGAGTAAATTACACACACCATCTGTATCTTAACTTATTTTACACTACTTTTTTTACATTTCACAAATATTTTATAAGTATAGGAACTTGTCAATTTTTGTTGATGTATTTTATTCTATGAAGTTAAAATTTCGTTAATATTTTGAAGAGTTGCTCTCTTTATTTCTTTTAACTTCGGTAATGGACCATAAACTTAATTTAACTGGCACAAAAGCTATTATAAAAGGAATTTCAAATTTCATAAATGTGGAATTATCACATGTACATATAGAATCCATGTTTTGTAAAATGTATAACTATTACGCTGAAAAAGAAGGTCAATGCAATTATACTTCCCAAAGTTCTTTTTCAAAAAATATTTCAATAAATTCAGATGACATATGGAATTATTTGGACACCAATACAAGTGTTTCCTCATTTAGTTCTATTTCATCAATATTTAGAGCGATAAATGTCAGTGGTACAAATCTTGAAATTTCCTGTGATTTAATTAGGCATGTGTGTGTGTGTGTGGACGTTTGTAGTGTGTTACAACCAAAAGAATTATAGGAATTTAGTCTTCTATCATGGTGGAGGTGTAACGAAAGGTAATATCCAATTGTATAAAAAATTACACATGATCTACTAATACCTCATGTGTCTATGGTAGTATCGGAGGCTGCATTTAGTTTAGGTGGTCAAGATTTATCAAACGAACGATCAAGACTAAAAGAAGATATATTGGAGGCTTTAATATGTTTGAAGGACGGAGAATGTGTGAAATTACGTATTCAAGAACAAGTTGATAGTATAATGGCCGAAGAATTGCAGCAGATCAAATGATAGGATATTGTAAGTTTTTAAATTGACTAGTTTAAAAAAAAATACGTAATTTTTAAATTTATTTCTTTCAAGAAAAATTATAAACGAAATATTTTATTCGTGTGCAATTTTAACCCCGTCTACGTTGATTGTAGTCGACCCCAAGCCCAAAAAATGTGGATGGTTGTAACTTATGTTTAATTTATAATTTGTATAAATTGCACAAATTTTAAATTCTTTAAAAAATTAGATTCGTCACGAATTAAAAAAAAAACCTACTCTGCTCGGCTCGCTAAGGCCCGAGCAAAATGCTTGGGTTGAGCCTAAATTTTTTGGTCAAGCAAAAGTTTAGCTCTGCTTTGGCAAAAAAAAATTCGAACCATTTTTACTCGAACTGAACCCGAGTTTCAAGTTTCGGCTCGCGGCTCGACTCTTTGATATCTCTAAAAGAACTCTTCAAATTTTGTACAATTTAATATGTCCTTCACCGTGTAAATACAACGTTGTTTTAAAGAAAATAATCCTATAGGCCTAACAAGTAACAAACATGCAGCTTAAGTAAAAGCTAGTGGACTGGCTTCGTTCTCCAGCATCAGTGTCCCGATCCGTTGAAGGTTTCATCCACGAATCCAAGGAAATGAAATTGGAACATGTCTGGATGTCTTCAAGAAGCACGAGACTCAAAGAGCCCTGGTGTGTACTGCATTTAATTTCGTTCCAGTTTCAACAGACGATATGTACCAGTGGCGAATCTAAGAAATGAACTCAGCTAGGGCGGTTGATGATCGTCCACCGTCAATGTTACCGTCAATGGTCGCAATAGCGAGATCGTTTACGAAATATGAGATCAAGGGAGAGGGAGAGGTGGATGACTACAAGAAAAATAATATAACAAATTATCATCGGAATTATTTTTCAATTGCAAAATGCCTCAATTTATTTTGCAATTACAATTGATTAAAAAATAGAGCACACATTGTTGAATTGAGCCCAACATGATAAATTAAAAATGCTATGAGGTTAAAATTGATTAAAAACTCATAGCATATTGGCAATTTGGCTTCTTCTATAGTTCAATGATTAAGGATAATTCATAATTTAATTATTTAGGATATTCATAATTCATAATTCAATGATCCCAAATCCCAAATCAAAATTCATAATTCAATGATAGTGCAATATAAATTATTTATCCCAAATCACATATTCACAAATCAAATTATCATTTCAATGCTAAATTACCAATTAACTCTAGAACATAAATCATGATTCTTAAGTAAGGATAATCGTAACTCATGAATAAAAAATAATACCAAAATCCAAAAAAATAAAAATAAAAAAATAAAGATAGTCAGAAAACTCACGGGCTCAAAGTCACAGTCACGACGGCACTCGGCAACACTAACAGCTTGTTTCTGACCTTCCGGCTTCTGATACCTGAGTCGTTCGACACAGGTGGATGCGTCACCGGGGCGGGTGTAGGTGGAAGTGGTGGAACCATGTAAATTTGTGGAAAAATGAAATATAACTGTGGTGAAATTAACGGACCCCTGGACCATATATATAATTGATTTGGGCTTGGTCAATTGAAAAGTCGATGCCCAACTAAATGAAATTATAATTTCAGCCCAAAAAACTCCCGCGCGCCGATCTCCTTCTTCCTCATACCTGTGCGCTGTTTCGGCGAAGCCCAGCACGTGCGGCGGCGCCCCCTTGCCGGGTGCTGGGTCGCCGCTGGTATGTACCCCTTTTTCCAGTTTTCTCCACCATCCATGAAATAACTGTTTCACTTTGACGCCAGATATCTTCAAAAAGCTTTCGTAATTTTGCTTCATTCTTCTTGTTTGTTTATAAAATCATCAAGGGCGTCAAAGATAGTCCTCTACCATCCCATCTCTTAATTGCATCTGCCAAGACTTCAGCACACTGAGAAAACCTTCCATGTCATATAAATCATCAACTGTGATAATTTTCCCAATGCCATTATTAACTGAACGATGGAATCAAAAGGTAACCAAATGCTTGCAGCAACAGCGAATTATGAATGCCTAGTTTTTCTCCCAAATTCCATGTCACTAAGCCCCCATTTCATGGACCATCTCTGAACTTCCTCTAATTCATTTCTGCATATCACCGTTAGAAGCTCATAATTTCCCTAGCAGGCTGCTCGAGTTTCTTGTTTTCAAGATAGGGTAACTTTGCTGGCAGCATTACATCAAATTGAGTGAACTGGTGAAGAACCGGAAGCTGAATGATTTGCTCGATTCCTTGGATTTCAATCAAGTCGTCATATTTGTCAAGAGTGTAAATAGAGCTGCCGAGCTGAACAAATTGCTTGTGGAGTGTAATTTTCCATATATTCGAATCCACTCTGTCATACCCCAGGAAGAAAGGTTAGTATCACTTCGAAAGACACGATTCGTATGCGGTAGTTTTTGAGTCCTTTATATATATATATATATTTATATTTATATATATTCTGACTTAGTGGTGATATAAAGCATTCCGAGTCCTCTTAAATTGTATCAATGATAGCGCGATCAAGACTTAACGAATGTTACACTAGAAGTCGAATGGTTTGAATTGGCAAATTAACTCGCTACAAGGGTTTCGAGGAGGAGCATTGAAGGATTCTTGTGGCTACCGATTTGGTTCGTAGAGGAATTGATATCAAACGTGTCAACGTTGTCATCAATTGTGACATGCTTGATTCTACATACACTTATCTTCACCGAGTATATTATTTTCTCTCTCTCTCGGTATCAAGGGTGTCTGATGTTCATTAGAAAATGCATTAATATTTGGTTTATCTTTAATTTGACAAGTCAGTAGAGCTGTAAAATTTGACACGAAAGGATGCACCGACGATTTCTCCGAGACTTATTCCTCTTTGTAATGGTCAACAATGCCAGATTTCTGCTTTGCATTGGGCCCACTCAAGTCCCCCGGGGCCCACCCTTACCAACCCATATTCTATTGATGATATACCAGTCCAGTTGTGTCCTACTCTCCTTGCAAACAAACAAATTTGAAAATCTACTCTATTTTCTTTACCAAAGTTGTATGATTATTCCATATACCTAACACTTCTAATTTTTCCTATGTTTTGGTGACATCCACTTTCAAATTTAGACCAAAGAGAAGAGTCGTGCTAAGTTAACAACCATCATAAAATTAATCTATCACGTGCACCTTTATATTTAGTTAGACTGTCACTGCAACATATATAGATATAATTATTTTTTCTTAAATATAAAATTGATAAATAAATTGTTAGAAATACTTCTCTTTTATTATTGAATTTAACATTTGATACGATATATAAGAGATTCGACTATTTATTTTTATTATTAATTTTTTTGTCTTCACATGGTCGATCAAATGGAACTCGACACACTACTATGATAGTGTCTTGAAAAGAGAAATATTAATATTTATGTAACTATTTTAAATTTATTCAATAAGACTTCATTTGTTGTTATGTTTATAGTTTTTTAAGATCCAAGAAATTAAGGCCTTGTTTGAAATAATTATTTCAAAATCACTTTTTTTTTACTATCTTTATTTTCAATCACACGTTCTTTAGAAAACCCACTTCTCACGTTTTTTCAGATTCTTTTACTTTTTAAATTACACTCTCCAAAAAAAAGAAAAAAAACAAAGAAAATTTATCAAGATATCAATTTCACACTCTTCATAATGTGTAGAGGTGACAGCAAATGAATAATTGATCAAACCATGTTACATTGTTAGAATATTTTGCCATATTCCTTGACAGAATGCTAATTAAATCCTTGTTTGAAATAATTATTTCAAAATCACTTTGTAAGTCTTTATTTATAGTCACACATTCTTTAAAAACCACTTTCACTTTTTCTCATATATTTTTTTTATTTTTTTAACTACACATTCTTCAAAAAAACAATTTATCAAGATATCAATTTCACACACTTCATTATGCATAATGTGTAGAGGTGATAGCAAATGAATAATTGATCAAACCATGTTACATTGCCTAAAATTTTTGCCATCTTTCTTCACAGAATGCTAATTAAGTCCTTAATTGAAATAATTATTTCAAAATCACTTTTTCACTATCTTTATTTTTAATTATACATTGTTTTCACATTTTCTCATATTTTTTTATTTTACTTTTTAACTATACATTCTCCAAAAAATAATTTATTAAGACATCAATTTCACACTCTTCGTTATGCATAATGTGTAGAGGTGACAGCAAATAAATAATTGATCAAACCATGTTACATTGCCAGTATTTTTGCCATCTTCCTCAACAAAATGACACATGACATTCCATCATCAGAATGTTCAAAAAATAGTTGACTTTTTCATTTAGTCAATGGCTGCCACTTGTCAAGTAGGTGGCAAAAACATTTGACAAAGTGCCCTATTCCTAATTGATCATTTGTCCTACAGACCTATTCAAAAAAAAAAAAAAAAGTCTTTTGGTCAATTTATGTTGAGAAAGAAATAAGAAAATTCTTCTTGAAGAAAATTCTACTTCAAATTGATCTAATTTTCAACAAAAAAAATTAATTGAACTCTCACTATCTAGAATTGTATTCCACTAACCAGTCAGAAAGAACCAACTTATAGCCAGGTCAAATCCCAAAACCAGTAAGAAGGTACCAACTTATCTTATTTTCAAATAAAATAATAATGAATTTTATTATATTGAAACTACATTTTTTCTGTTTATCAAAAGAGATTGAACCCCAACCTTGAGGGTCCCCCATCGCTCGCCTCTAGAGCATTGTGGAGGAGGTAAATCGCGGATCAGGGTTCAATTCCATACATTTTTCCTGTTTATTGTCATTCTACGTTCTTGTATGTTGTTCTATTTTATCTAGTCTGAATACTGGTTTGAACAAAAGTAAATAATAGTAAAAATATTTACTGATGAATGTATTTTTTTTTCCTATAATTATTTAAAATAGACGAACTCGCCAGAAAAGAATCATTATTGGAAGATCATTTCATGGTTATTGAGAACGATCTAAATCAGATGAAGATAAATTGTCTTGTCCAATATTTAAAACAAGTAGCAATATGTCACTCCTAAGATACGATGATATTATTGTATAGTTTCTTTGTCAACAACCATTATGTCTATATTATTTTTCATAGAAAGCGTGTAAACTAATATAACTTCTCTTTGAACATAATAAGTCATGTTTGGATGAGATTCTTTAAAATTTATTTTTTTTAAACTCATTTTCAATTATACATTTTCTTAATAAAATAATTTTATATGATGACCATAACATTTTCCCATTTTTTTAACGCTACATTCTCCAAAAAAATCATCTTTCACAAAATATAATTTAAAAAAATCTACGTTAAACAACTTTTTTAAAAAAAGTTACAGAGATAATTATGTTTAAGAAATTACCGATGGAAATATGATAATTTTTTTAAAGTATGCCCCGATATGACAAAGCTTGTTGAGATTATAAATAAGTGGGTCACATTAAATGTGTAATTAAAAATAGATAAAATTTGTGAATCCAATCAAATGTGTAATTAAAATAAAATTTGACTAGCTTATAACTTTAAAAAAGTTTTATAAAACTCGAAAAATTTCACTTGTGGCATCTATATCGAATATTTACATGAGAGTTGACATCTAGTTGCATCCCCATTTAGCATTGTTAAATGGAGATGTTGTATAGAAGATAACCAGGCAAATTATTTTCCCAATTGTCCAATTTATTTATTTATTTTAAAGCATGGCTAATTTTTTTCTTTCGACACCTTCTTAAGAGTGTCGTTGAACGGATTTTTCATTAGAGACGATGATCACTAATTTTTGAAAAATCAAGAACAGAAATACCAAAAATCAAATGTCGGAAGTAAAAATGTGTAGTGATTAAAAAGGTGAAGGACAAGATCCACAAGAAAAGGTTACAGTGTTTAAGGGTTACTGATCTGAACATGGTTTGTCTTGTACAAGCAAAGGAAACAAAAGCAAATTTTATTTATTTATTTATATTTTGCGTAATGCTATTACTCATCATGACGATTAAAATAAAAAGTCGGTGATGTGACAACTCATTATTCCTCACATTTCTTTCACTTTATCTCATAAAAATTGAATTGTTAAATCTCATTATTTTACATCGACTGTCACATCATCGATATTCTATCATTATAATGATAAATAATGTTATTCTTTTTTTTTCTCCGTACTTGTTGTTGGGTCCATTTTTTTTGTAAATATCTATTAAATTAAAAATAAATAAGTTACTTCTTAAATTATGTTTACCTTACAAATAATTTTTTTAGTTATAGAGAAAACAATAATATAAACATTTTATAATAAAAAGTTACCTACTAAACATGATTTTTCTAGAAAAAAAATATATTATCTGTTAGGATTGATATCTCTTGTTGTGACACCAATCACTTGATTGAAATGTTGAAATAATATGACAAATTATGAAATATTAGATCAAGAAAACAAGAAAATATGACAGAGGAATTATGAGATTTTATTGCACCAAGAATAATGGAGAAAAGAGAAAATTACAATGATTCTCAAAGCTTGTAATCATATATCTCACACTTATTAAATTGTATAAAAGAGTCTAGTATTTGTAGGAAACATGTAGGGGACGTCCAAACCCTCTATATAGAGTTATTAATGAAATAGGATGCCAAAAAATCGAGTTCAAAACGAAGTAGAAGAGAAAACACCGGAAAACCCGAACAACACAGGTGGTGCTGCGGTGCAGGGCAATCTGCTGAATTTTTTTTATTTTTTTTTTCAAATTATTTTCTCCATCCAAATTCTTCTTCAAGTCCAATACCAAATTTTCAACTCTCAATGGACTTCCAAAATAGAACTTCAACTTGACATAATATTCCAAACTGAATTCTCCTTAACATGCACTTCAATTAGAATTCTTCAATACTCACGCCCAAATTTCAACAATTATATTAATACAAAAGTGATTTGAAAAAATTATTTTGAACAGAAAAATTACTTGAAAGTAAGATATATATATGCTCTTAATCATTTTTTTTCCCTTCCTTTTCGCCGTTGTTCTTTACGTAAAAGTGCAGATGGATTTTGAAGCAGCAGCTTAAACTAACGTGTTTTCAATATTTTAAAAAATATTTTATGTGTATAATAATTTAAAGATTGTCTTAAAGGAGAAAAGGTGAAAAATAATTATGTGACCATGTGACTCTGTCTAAAAAAGGGTGAAATAAAAAATAAAGAAAAAAAAGACGTGTGTGAAACACAGCTTAGGTGTTGTATGTCTTCGCTGACCAAGTATTGG
>CAIGRN010183860.1:0-16885 GCA_903798345.1 Fraxinus anomala | reverse complement strand
TCAACAGGCTATCTACACGTATTTCTTCAAAATTCTTTAGGTTGGACTATACGTAAAAAAAAATTAAAAAAAAATTAAAAAAAAATAAAAAAAAATTCCACATAATTTTTTATTTTTTATTTATTTTTTATTTTTTCATATGAGAAACACCTCCACTGAAAAAATAAAAATAAAAATAAAAAATCCGCCGAAGTCAGAAGTGGACCAAGAACAATGAATTGACAAAAATTGGATTCAGATTTGAGATCAAGTCAAACCACGTAAAGAAGCAGAGCGTGCAACTTAGATTAATCAATGAACTTAATATAGTTCCAAGGAAACAATGATTACCACTGGCTGCTTAGTGTTGTGTGATGTGGTAGTGATGTGTCTAGAAAGGTTTATATCACATTTGGAAATGTATAATGCACTTATTAGATGGCAACTAAATTAGAGAGCTTAAGAAAAAAACCACTTATGGGATCCCTGTTCAAAGTTTTTGAAAGGAGAAGAGTTTTGAGTTTAATAAACTCCCAATGAGTAAAAAGTAACCTTGAATAGCAAGTGACCAGAGCCATGGTTGGCCTAAGATTTTGGGTGCCATGTGTAACATTTTAAAATGGTACCCATTTCATGCATTAAAAAAAATATTAAGAATTTCAATAATATTAATTTATTGCAAAAATATGATATTTAAATATTTGTTTATTTTTTTTTACATGTCTTGAATAAAAAAGTACAAGTAAAGCTTAAAAACACCTCCCAAACTTCATCAAAATTCATATGTTGTCAACAAAGAATCATCCAAGACACTAACCTTGACGAGTGTGTTTTACTCGTGCGTTTTATTCCATTTTTAACTTGTGAGTTAGATAGTACGAGTAGTTAACATTTTTAATGTGTTTATTAGTGTTGTTTTGTAGAAGTGGTGAGATGACACAAATCAAGGAAAGAAAAGAGAAAACAAGGCTATTGGTATGGATCAACGAGGAAAGAGGAACGAAAGGGGCAAAATAATCAAATCACAATATCAAGAAAAGAAGAGTGGCGTACTAGCGCCATGAAGGGACCACACCAGAGTTGTGGCGCCGCGACACCATAGGGTGTTGTGCCGCGCCCTAGCGAAGGGAGCACACCAGAGCCGTGGCATCGCGTGTAGATGAATGGAGTCCATTTTTTCGGCTTAATTTCTAGCCCACAATCTCTTGCTTCAATTACTTGATGAACTCTTCATAATTCATCCTAAACATCTTGTATTATTGGTTGACCCTTAATTTCAGTCAAGAGAACATTCCACTGAAGATCAACTTGATTCCGTTATTCTCTTGCTTTAACCAAAGTCAAAACACATAAGATCTAAAGATCAAACACCAAAAAATCTACTTTCATCTATAAGCCTTCAGAGTTCTGAAATTTTCCTGGAGGTTTTTGATCCTTGTGAAGAGTTCTTCAAGAGTTTTTACTCCATCATCAATTTCTGGTGTTATTTACTTTTTACTACTTTGATTTGAATATTTATGTGATTGTTTAATTATTTTAATTGGATTAATAACCTTAATCATCTTTAACTAATAAATAGTCACTTGTTGCTTTTTATTGTTGATTGTTTTAATTTCGCATATTTGATAAATCTCTCCCCAACATATGGGATCTCAACTACAAAACTAGTCTATCACATTTTTAAACATCTTCAAAGACTTATATACAAGTTAAATGAGCTTATTTATTGAGTATCTTACCTCGTAATTGCAATATGATGCAATTTGGATTGCTTACCTTGTTTATAGTGAAGTCTAGTGTAGTTTACTTACAGAACAATAGTTTAAGTCACTATTGGGTGAACTTTATATCGACATTGGCATCCAAATGTAGTAAAAAATTACATTCATTTATATACACACACACACACACACACGAGTGAACATAAGTGAAACTAACACAAAAATACTTGAAATGACACCTAGCCATTTAAAACATCCGCATGCCATTTTAGGTCATAGGTGCTTGATTTCACTTCGAAACTAGTCGATCATGTCTCGGAACATTTTAGAAGACTTACACAAATTAAAAAAGCTAATTTATTGAGTATCTTATCTCATAATTGGAGAATAATGGAATTCGAGTTACTTTCACTTATAGGTGATTGTGTCAACTTTGGTATCCAAATGTTATGAAATTAGCAAAACAATATTTTGAACATCATAGATGAATTGTACATGTTGAATGAGTACACGTGCTATGCTTTGTGTACAATCCTTATTACTTACGTTTTTCTCTATTGTCAAGTGTAGTGTAGTTTTTCACAGGATATATGTATCATTTTGGTAGAAACGACACTCTATACGTTGCCAAAAAATCGTGTGTCATTTTGAATCACGAGATCTCAATTTCTTTCTTAAACTAGTTAAACAATATTCATAACATCATAGATGAGATGTACATGTCAAATGATTGCACGTGTTATATTTTATATACCATATTTGTTAAGTTTTCCTTTGTTATCAAGTATAGTGTAGTTTTCAATGGGATGTATGGTGTAAACTCACTGTAGTTTGAACTTTGTATGGACCATAACGTCCAAATTTAGTTAAAAGTTTCATCCTTACACTTTCAAGTTGATACAGGCGAAAGTGGATCGAAATGAACTCTAAATTAGTAGAAACAGTCACATACGTTTAAAACGACCACGTACCGTTTTAGGTGACGAGGTCTTGATTTCACTCCGGAACTAGTAAAACAATTTTTGTAACTTCAAGAATGAGTTATACATGTTGAACGACTATACCTGCTATGTTTTGTATATCCTAAACCCTGAACAACACCCATACATTTAAAATGACCACATGCTATTTTGGATATGAACAAAGAGAGCTATCATAGTTTACTAAAAAGGAGATCTAAAGAACTATCAAAATTTAAAGATTAAATTCAAAAATTACATCAATATATCCATCAAAACCACTTATCCATCCAGAAACCAGTGACAGATTTACGAGTGTCCAAGCATGATCCCCAATCAGCATCTGCAAAAGCCCTTAGCTGCGTCCAGGTGAGGCTGCCTAGGATAAGATACAAACTGGCTAAGTTTATGGACAGCGAACGTGATATCTGGACGTGATACAGTGAGATATAATAAACTTGTATGGACCATAACGTCCAAATTTGGTTAAAAGTTTCATCCTTACACTTTCAAGTTGATACGGGTGAAAGTGAATCGAAATGAACTCTAAATTAGTAGAAACAGTCACATACGTTTAAAACAACCACGTACCGTTTTAGGTGACGAGGTCTTGATTTCACTCCGGAACTAGTAAAACAATTTTTGTAACTTCAAGAATGAGTTATACATGTTGAACGACTATACCTGCTATGTTTTGTATATCCTAAACCCTGAACGATACCCATACGTTTAAAATGACCACATGCTATTTTGGATATGAACAAAGAGAGCTATCACAGTTTACTAAAAACGAGATCTAAAGAACTATCAAAATTTAAAGATTAAATTCAAAAATTACATCAATATATCCATCAAAACCACTTATCCATCCATAACAATTCATCAAAAATCATCAAAATTTAAAGATTAAATTCAAAAATTACATCAGTATATCCATCAAAACCACTTATCCATCCGTAACAATTCATCAAAAACCATCACAATTTCAAGATTAAATTCAACAAAAATATGTCTCAATGATTTGTCAACTGTAGAACATTTTTGATTGAAAATTTTCCTGTCAACTTCATTTGCCATTGGATATATACATTTGCATATACTTTTGTTTTCGACTGATGCTAGTGTAATAAGGTGGGCACAAAATATAACAAGATCTTAAACTTCGTTTCTGCAGGTGCATGTTTGCACTAGAGCTTTTCCAAATCAAATACAGGTTCTAGCCTCCAAGTTAAAAACTACATCAATAACACCATTAACAATTTAAAATGACACTACAAGGCTCCTAGCTACATAAAAAGGGCATCCAGATACATAAAAATAGTACCATTTTATTTTTATAGTTCACTGCTAATTTTGCTTACCCAATCGATTTTTCATAATCTAGAGGTAGAATATATAAAGAGTCTCAATATATAATTATCTTAAAATAAATTATTGTTCCACCACAAACAAAAACTTAATTTTTTCTTTCTTTTTTTCTCAACATCTAAGTGCGCTTAGTTTTTCCGTCGATGACGGCTTTTACTTTCTTCCATGGTAGCAAGATAATTTTCTTTTCCTCAGGGTAAATGTATTTATTCTCTACGGTGTTATTTACATGATTTCTTTTCTTAATGTGGTGGTTTCATGAATTGAGAATTAATAGGATAAATTAAGGATATTTCTCTTCCATGTGCTGCCTAGGCTTTGAAGGTTTGGGATACTTTGGAAAGTTTGATAATTAATGGGCTTGTTGAACATTTGTGTACATTCAATCTGGTTCACAATTTGATAAAAAAACGGATGTCGAATTTAGTTGTTTTTATGTGTTTAAGATTTTATCTGATCTCCAGACATGCGATTTAATGGTTTTTGGAAGTCTTGAAATTTGGTGAGAACTATGGTAACTGAAAAATGAGATTAACTTTCAAAAAATAAGAATTAGTTTGACCATTTCTACATCTCAGTGTTGGGACAGTAACAATGATTTATGTATCTGGACTTGTTCCCTTGAAAGTTGCATCACTATGTCTCTATTAATTTCACATAATTTCACCTTCTCCAACATATTCTCTAGATTGTGTGTAAATATGTTGGATCCATTTTTTCTCGTCTCCCTCTCCATTTCATTTTTTTGCCCCCCACATGGGCAATATCTAGCCCCTTCACTACAGGCAAAAACACTGATCTCACAATTCTTGATTTCCCATCGACAAAACTTCACCACATGAAACCCGAAGCATTCGTCCAGCCCATGTTCTTTCACACCAAAATGGCATCTCTTTGTCCTAATTTAGCCACCTGAAGTATTCTTGCATACTCATCTTGCTTGCAATCCACCACGAGGAAATCAGTCCCATCTAAACCTTCGGCCTCATCCGGACCCCCAACGATGACTTGGACAAACAATCCAAGTTCCGAGTTAAGGATACAACCATTTGGTCGACATATACAAAATTTAGAATTTCGTCCCCGATGCCAAGGGACAGCTCGATAATATAAATACCTCACATCTGATCACTGAATTAATGTCAAAGTTACCAAACCACATTGCCATACCATCTTCACCGATGTTTTTATTTTCTAATTCTTAGATCTGTAGAAAAAGTTGCAAATAAATCAAAGTAATACAAGTAAATTCAAACCTGTTTACAAGTGTTGCTTTTGCAACTTGCACGCGATGTTCTCCTTTAATTTTAGATATCCATTACATTGCACCAGATTTATAAAAACTTCAACATTTATTTACCACTGATTCAATAAGACAAAGCTTCCAATACCTCGACCTCTTAATCAGTTCCTTACATGTCCCTCTTTTTGCAGTTCATTGCATAGTAAATCCGAGTCTTTAGAGACTAGAAAGAGTCCCAGTGGATCGAGCAAGAACTGATGATATGCTTGGAGTGGACACAACATGAAAATTCAAAATTCCAACTGAAAGGATTGCCTTCGGCGAGATCATATATGGACTGTTACTGAATCAAATGATCAAATTAAATAGGACAAAAAGGGTGGAGAGAAATGATAAGTAATATTGGGAGGATACACAACAATATTGTATTTTGTTTTTCATTTGTCATTTTTATTGTATTAGGAGTATAATTGTAAATTTGTTGTGGTTGTTATAAAATAGAGAGAAAAAGAGAAAGAAAGTGGAGAAGTTTATAGACTTGTGTATTATATTAAGAACCAAAAGCCCACATTTATAGGGAAGAATTGTGATTGGTAATAAAAATTAGGGCTGCTGGGGCATAATTGTCATTTACTAATAAAATATTACTTACAACATTTCTCTTGAATGACACATTACAAAATGTATGTCTCATTAAAACCTTGTTAAGAAAATCTAGTGAGACAAAATTTGATCGAAGTGAAAAGAGTATAGCGGCTCTCCCTAATTTCACTTCTTGTATCTATTCTCTTTGTCTTGTATGTCAATGCTTTCATTATTGCAATTTTCGGTAAAATATGTCTCATATTGTCTTATATAGTAGTCTTCAAATAAAATTGTTTTTATACGAGATATTTTTCAACTTTTGATGACTGTAGTAAGATGATGATTCGAAAAATAGCTCTGTTAATCTCTTCAACAATCTCATATATATATAAAAGTATTATTTTGAGGGTGAATGTCTTGTAAGTTATGAACATTTATTACACAAAGAATATGCCTTGTTAAAACTTTATTAGAAAAAACATGTGGAAAAAAATCATAAAAATGGAAAATGAGTACATTATTCTTTTAAGTACACTACAAAGTTGTCTCGTTAAACACATTGTCAGGAAAACCTAACGAGATAAAACCATGATTATGGGAAAAGGAGTACAATGCGTATCTATTCCCCCGCATGATAATATCATTTAAATTCAATTTTACTAGCATTGCATCTTTTATTTGGCCAATTATTTATTCGATCAGTATGCTTCAATGAATTTATTTCGATTTCTCACCATTCATAATATGATGTAGTACATCATGTGCAAAAGTATTGTCGAAAACTTTATCTTTTATCATTCTAATTTTTTCATAATGACATAACTTATCAAGATATCTCAATTTTCAACATATCAAGTACTTGAAACCTCTAATTGGGATTTTATAATTTGTTATGTTTAATACTCATGAAGAGCATATGCCTCTTTAATGGAACCATCTTTGCTAATTGCTCCATTTTCGTTTGAAGATATTTATATTAAAATCGAATATCATCATGTTTCAGACATACCATAACTTTATCAAGTATAATATCAACTAATTATCCTTTAGGATGTTAATTTGAGTTGGAGCATTTAAAATTGGTGCATTAGATATTATTGATATCTTTGGTGAGCAAATGCATCTGAATTATCCTTCAAACTTTTGGTTCGAATTGTCTTTTGCGAGAATTTAGATATTGATGCATTTTTAATTTATTTTCAATTTTTTAATTCCTCTCCCTTATGTTGAGAAAATTATCCAATCAATCTGATAATCAACAAACCATGTTATAAAATATCACCCGTTAAGATTTTAGATATTTTATAATTGTTCAAATTAAGCTTGAATTCTCAGTATTCTTTAATATCAATCTCAATGCACCGTGCTTGAGCAACTATACATATATTGCACTTTAAAAAATCATTAGATGGAAAGTATTGGGCTCTGACCATAAGCCAAATATAAGGAAAAACTTTAAAATTGGTATGATGCTAAATAGCATTCCCTAGACAAGATTGGAAAGTACTTTGTTTTCAATAATAACGGTTTATAAATTAATTTGGAGACACTTAACAAATAAAGTGTTATGCCATTTATTGTCATCCCAACTGACACTTATGTTGAGATTTAGGCTCACTAGGAATAATAAGACACATTTGAATTTTTAATTTCTCATCAGTATTGATCCAATGATGGTCCAACTAATCGTGCCAAATAATAAAATCAAATTGAACTTCTAGTAGTGTTTGTTTCAATTGTACTACACATTTNGTTGAGATTTAGGCTCACTAGGAATAATAAGACACATTTGAATTTTTAATTTCTCATCAGTATTGATCCAATGATGGTCCAACTAATCGTGCCAAATAATAAAATCAAATTGAACTTCTAGTAGTGTTTGTTTCAATTGTACTACACATTTTAGAAACTTAATTTGTTTTTCTTTCTTTTAGTAGAGAATAAATTATTATTAATAGTAAAATTTTATTCTTCAACACAATGCAGAATAGACTCTATATAGTATCAAAACAATATTCTTCTGTAATACTACTATACATAGTTATGATTATTCACAAGTAATAAAACAATATTATTCAAGAATACTGAGATGTTTGCAAACATGGCGTTTTTTTTTTTTTGAGAGGTTGAAGAACTATGTCCATTTTTAGAGCTGTGAAATGAATTTTGAATAGTCTTCTATCGAAAGAATGGGAATCGAAGATTTTTTCTTGTTCTTCTTCGAGGAAGAAGAATTCATCTTTCTCTTAGTTTTCTCTCTCTTTGTTTTGTAGGAATTCTCTTGTGAGGAAGTCTGCAAAAAACTTTGATTTTCCTTATATTTATAAAATTTCAAAATCAAAGCAAGATAGAATGACTTGCTATCTTGTGAAAATTTGCTTTGAAGCTTTACAGTCTGTCTTCAAAAGAAACTTTTTATTAATTAAATCATCTTAAAAATTTGAAATGCATAAAACAATTGATAAAATTTCTTTTTTGATAGTTGAGTAATTTCTTTGAGGGCCCGTCCATACTCCATAATGGAATCTAACTAACTGTTCTTGACAAGACTTGTTTGGAAACTGCTTTAAGAAACCACCAAAACCAATATCAGAAGCATCGGTTTCAACAATAATTGAAGCAGTGAGATCAAGGATTGAGAGATATGGTATACTTTTGATCGTGACTCACATAATTGACACAACCTAAAAATTTTTGAATATTGTTTTTGTCTATGATTTCATCTGAAAACTTGTTGGTGAAATCAAGATTTCTTTGAATGGGTGTAATGGTTTCTAGATGAATGTTATGTTCTGAAAACGTAATGCTTGTTTGACATGAAACAACTTTCTTAGCAGAAACTGTTAAAACTATTATTTTTTGATGACATGAATGAGAGTGTATTGATATGCTTGAAATGATGTTCTATACTTTCAGAAACAATGAGAACATCATCAATATAAATAATAATTAAATTTCGAAAAGGAAAATATCATTCATAATTTTTTGAGATTCAGAAGGAGCATTTTTTAGACCATATGACATAACGTTCCACATACCAACCGAAAGGAACATTGAATGCCATTTTGTATCCGTCTTCTTCTTTAATTTGGAGAAGATAACAACTTTGAATAATCTATTTAATAGATCTTCCTTTTGAGGCAATGGATATCTTATCTTTTGAGAGGCTTGTAAGATAACTAAACGAGGACCACCCCGTTCCATTTCAGCGGAATTATTAACATAAAATGTCGAACAACTTCAAAGAGATTTACTTGGATGGTTAAAGATCTTATCCAGTAAATTGTTTATTTCCTTGATACAATGATCAAGTAATTCCTTATTCATTTGAATCAGTCTAGATTTGGTAGGAATACTTGATTCATGAAAATCTGGAGTATAAGGAAGAGAAACGACATGTTTCTTTCTATCCCAAAAAGCATTTGGAATAGTTAAACATATCTCATTCTCAATACGTTTTTAGAAAAGATAAATTTTCAATAATTGATTTGTTTTTAATTGTTCCTCAATTCTTTGAAATTTAATTCTCTCTTTTAAAAAATTGAATATGCTTTTTCTTGAAATTAATACTATTGATAAGTTTTTAAATCGATGCTTCTTTCAAAGTATTAACATCTTTGTAAGAAGGAGAATTAGTAAATTTAAAAACTATTTCTTGACCAAAAATATTTGTATTTTTCTTATAATTCTTGAAATGGAAGTTTCTTTCAAAGAATTAACATCTTTGTAAGAAGGAGAATTTGTAAATTTGAAAACAGTTTCTTGATCAAAATTATTTGTAGTTAAACCTTTTGAATCAGTTTGAAATGGGTAAATTTGAACAATAAAAGGAGTTCCAATAATTACTTCTTGGTCCAAATCTTTAACCAAATAAAATATATTTTTGAAATAAATATTTGAGTTGCAGACATAAGCTTTTGAAAGCTTATACTGAATATTAAACTTTTATCATTGGCATAAAGGCGTTCGATAGTTTTTTTCAAAATATTTTGTAGGGATTAATCATTCACTAATACAATTTTGATCAGCATCAGAATCAATTAAGACTCTAGTGTGAAGTTTGAATTATTTATCAACCAAAATAGTCATATTGCGGTACCATTTTTGAAGTTGAATACAATTAATAACATTAACCTATTCTTCTTTAGATTGAGGAGTAACACAAGTGTTTTAAGTATGGGAAGCAGCTCTTCTTCATTAGAAGAGTCGGAATCAGTAATGGTTTTTCTCTTGTTTTGTTTTTAAGAGAACAACTTCCATTCTAACATCTTTCATCTAATTTTTAAAAGTAGAAATTTGAGATTTCATTTCATTGATTTCTGACCTTAAATTTGAACTAGAAGATTTTGAGGATTCAGCTTTAAACCGATTCATTATGCTTTGCATTCTATATGGTTCAACTGAAGATTTTGATGGTAAAAGAGAACTGAACTTTTTCTCAAGTTGAGGATTATCAATCTTCTCAACTATTTCTTGAATAAGTTCTTCATCTTTGGTATAAACATTTATGGTCTCACCACCACAAATCTCTTTACATTAACTTGAATAAAATGTTGAATTAGAGCTAATTTCAACATCAGAATCTTCTCGATGTTGATAAACTATTTCTAATCCAGAGTAAGAAGAATCATCTTCTAAACTTGAATTTAATAAATTAAGAAGTTCAAGTTTAACATTCTCGTCTATTTGAAGATTGTTAATTTTACCCTTCATGACACTTATTAAAATAATGTCCAAATTGTTTGCGCTTCCAACAAGTAACATTTGAGATTTTTGAAAACCATTTTTGTTAAAATCGTTTTTTAGGAAAAGTTTTGGAATAGGAATGTTTTTGAAAACTTTTTTTCTTTTCGAAAAGCTCTTCTCCTCATATGAGAAGGAAAATTCTTCTTTTTTTAATTTTGAAGGAGGAGTAATTTTCTTAAAACCATATTGTTCACAGAATGATCTTTTACGACTTTCAGATCATTCCGATTTCAATTTGGCTTTTAACTTGAGATCATTACACAAAGCAAGTCCTTCTTTGTTGACAAAAATAATAAGTCCTCCATATGTAAGATCTACATACGTATGGAATAGTATCTTTATGTTGACTTTTGATAGAGTTTCTAACACTTTCTGCAAAGAGTTTTGGAAGTCCAGATATAAATCTTTGTTTCCAATAAGATTGATTACAATCTTCGCATAATAAGACACGAGTTAAAAATATGTCTTTATACCAATGAAATCATGAAGTTTTGGACAATTGAGATTCATGAGAATATCGGATTGTCAATTGAGTATATCAACAAGAGTTCCGATAAAATATTTGATAATGCTAAAGACAAGAGTTACGAAGCTATCATTTTCACCAGTTTCATCATTGACAGATTCAAAAATCTCGTCTCTATCTCCTTGATCAAGGTAGTTATACCACCACTGTTTGATTTGAGTACGTTACCCGCAGAGCTTCAGAGGTTGCTCAACACCATTCAAGAACTGGATGACCGATCCCAAGTTTTCTCCTTTGTTTTCTGTTTTCTGCTTTGAATGTGCATTGAGTAAATAAGAAACAAATGACATATTTAGCTAATGCGTATAAATAATGTATATATGAATGCATGAAAATTGAAACAATGATAAACCGGACAAGGCAGCAAACAAAGTACTGTTTGGGATTGGCTTCTCAAGGATATGGGGGCTTATTCTATAAGAAATATGGTGTCAACAGTGATGAAGACAATGTAACATTTGAAAAGCTTCATAAAGATATTGAGGCCAACCAGGACAGTGCACTCGGTCTCTTCACTGAAAAGGTTCTATTGTCTCGACAAGTGTATGATCTCGTAAGCTCACTATCGTCATTAATGCTATTGCACTTAACTGCATGTTATTTGGTATCACTTCTCGTATTACTATCGCTAGAGAAATTATGCAGAAATAAACAGCTTGTTGCTATTAGACAATTCTTATGTTTGATTTAGAGACGATGAGGTTGCATATGAATTTTAAATACAAGCGATTGTCTTGTAACATGCAAACAAGGGGAAAAATAATAAATTAATGCTTTTGCCAAACTTTTGGCAAGAACAAACTCATACCTAGAATTTCTCTTGCAACTCCTGGCATAACAAGCATCCTTCAACAAATTATGTACACTCATTTTCCCATTGAGAAGTTAGTCTTTCTCCGCTCTTTGATAAGTCATTGTAGTAACGTTGGTTACCATTAAAATATGTTGTTTTTTCCAAGGACGATGGTCTTATGGCGTAGTTTGGAGACATCTTTTGAAAATTTAGAGGCTTTAACCCCTGAGTTTGCGGAGTGAAGGTGGGTGGAAAGAGCTTTTAGTCTTTTATATCTTTAGACCTTGCTTAAGGCATTATGTTATTCGGTAGTTTTAATAAGTATTAACTTTACCTTACTTACGTGCAAATAAAATTAATTGATCAGTATTCTGATATTATACACATGCTAAAGAGTTGGAATATATTCTCTTGCTTCTTTCCAACATCTTTTCAGATAGATAGCCACATAAAACGACTTGATGAGGAAATCCCTACTTTGCAGAAGATCTGTATTGAGTTAAGAGAGAAAAGGCGGGAAGAATGTTTTATTCATTCTCCAGAATGTGTCTTACATCCAATTACAATGATTCAGTTATATATATAAATAACAGGACTAACAACATTACAAAAGGCGGGAAAATGTAAAATGACAGCTAGCTGTTAGTTGGTAGGTGTGAAAATATCTAAAAATATCTGAAATATCTAATACTCCCCCTCAAGGTGGCCGGTGAATATCAAGCACTGCCATCTTGGAAAGCAAAGGAAGTAAAGAGCTAGCAGGTAAGGCCTTGGTAAAAAAATCAGCAAGTTGATGATGAGTTCGGATTGGAAGAAGTTTGATAAACCCATCTGCAACTTTATCCTGCACAAAATGGCAGTCGATCTCGATGTGTTTCGTCCTCTCATGGAAAGTAGGATTAGTTGCAATGTGTATTGCAGCCTGATTATCACAAAAAAGAGCTGCAGGTCCAGATTGTTGAATTTTAAAATCATTCAGCAACTGATGAAGCCAAATAAGTTCACTAGCTGTGGATGCAAGTGCCCTGTATTCAGCCTCAGCAGAAGACCGGGAGATAGTTGTTTGTTTCTTGGCTTTCCAAGAGATCATAGAGTCGCCCAAGAAGATGCAGAAACCAGTGACAGATTTACGAGTGTCCAAGCATGATCCCCAATCAGCATCTGCAAAAGCCCTTAGCTGGAAGTCAGAAGAAGCAGAGAAAAATAGACCCTGACCAGGTGAAGCTTTCAAGTATTTCAACAGGTGATGTGCTGCGTCCAGGTGAGGCTGCCTAGGATAAGATACAAACTGGCTAAGTTTATGGACAGCGAACGTGATATCTGGATGTGATACAGTGAGATATAATAAACGTCCAACCAATCGGCGATAAGAAGAGGCATCGGGAATGAGATCACCATCAAGTGCACTGAGCTTAGTTTTAGGATCCATAGGTGAAGAAGCTGGTTTACTTGCAAGAAAACCAGAATCCTCAAGTAGCTGTAAGGCGTAATGACGTTGAGATAGAAATAAACCACGAGCTGACAGTGCAATTTCTAAACCAAGAAAGTACTTTAAAGCACCTAGGTCCTTTAGTTTAAATTGGCTCTGAAGAAACCGCTTTAACTCTTCAAGAACAGCTAAATCAGAACCTGTGATTATTATATCATCAACATAAACTAGCAAAGCTACAAATGTAGATCCATCACCCTGAGTGAAAAGAGAGTAATCTGCCTTGGATTGTGTAAATCCATGTAAGATAAGAGCCTGGGAAAATTTAGAAAACCATTGCCGCGAGGCTTGTTTCAAGCCATAAATCGATTTATGTAAACGGCAAACTAGTTTCTCCCCCTTACTAGCAACCTTCTTGTGTGCATCATATCCCAAGGAAAGATCCATATACACCTCCTCAAACAAATCCCCATTCAAAAAAGCATTATTAACATCCAATTGGAAAATATGCCAACCTTTAATAGCAGCAATAGCAAGTAACATTTTCACCGTAACCAACTTTGCAACTGGGGAAAACGTTTCAAGAAAGTCAAGGCCTTCATGTTGTGTGTATCCCTTTGCCACCAATCAGGCCTTATAGCGTTCAATGGTACCATCAGACTTATGTTTAATTTTGTAAATCCACCTGCACCCAATTGAGTGCTTGTCCTTTGGTAGGGGTTGAACAGACCAAGTGCGATTAGATTCCATAGCATCCAATTCAGTATCCATAGCATCTCGCCAATGTGGATAAGTGACAGCTTGGTGATAGAATTGAGGTTCAAAATTTGCAGAGACATGGAGCAAATAGGCACAGTGTGAAGGAGATAGAGACTTATAGGAAATTTAATTCTGTAGAGGATATGGGATATGAGCTGACGGAGAAGTGTGTTGTAGTAAGTGGCAGTGATAATCACGCAG
This sequence comes from Fraxinus anomala, assembly GCA_903798345.1. NCBI lineage: Eukaryota > Viridiplantae > Streptophyta > Magnoliopsida > Lamiales > Oleaceae > Fraxinus > Fraxinus anomala. The sequence continues at coordinate 2,576 of CAIGRN010183860.1, read as the reverse complement.
ATAAGAATGAGGATTAATTGTCCTGGAAGTCCTTCGAACCATTGGCTGCTGAATTGTGGTATTGTCAACAGGAATTGGATTGGTAGGAGGAGGAATGGTAGAGGTAGAATCAGCCACATTAGAGATGGAAGGATCAGATGCTGGTTTTGGTAAGACTAAAGTCTGGGAAAGGGTCAACAATATCAGTAGGATGAGGAATTGACTGAAAAGGGAACAATGTTTCATGAAAGATTACATCACGAGACACAAAAAAAACTTTCGACTCTAGATTATAGAGTTTGTATCCTTTAACTCCTGGCACATATCCAACAAATATACATGGCACTGCACGAGGGTGAAATTTAGTTCTAGTAGAAGGTAAGGTTGAGGCATAGCATAAACAACCAAAAACTTTGAGGCAGATGTAATCAACTGGTTCACCATAAAGAAGCTGAAAAGGAGTCTCACCATGTAATAAAGGTGAAGGGGTACGATTGATCAAATATGTAGCGGTTAGAACACACTCCCCCCAGAATTTTATTGGGATATGGGACTGAAAATAGAGTGCACGGGCAATATTAAGTAAGTGTTGATGCTTTCTTTCTACCACTGAGTTTTGCTCAGGGCGCTCAACACAAGAAAATTGGTGCAATACACCTTTGGAGTTGAAGTACTCAGTGAAATGAAGTTCAGGTGCATTGTCAGACCTAAAACGTTTAATAACCTTGCCAAATTGTGTTTCAATGAAGGAGAAAAACTTTGGAATTATGACTTTAACATCAGATTTCTGTTTCATGAGGAAGACCCATGTAAATCTGGTACAGTCATCAACTAATGTTAAGAAATAGCGATAACCATTATGTGTTGGTGTATGATAAGGGCCCCATGTATCACAATGGACCAAATCAAAAGCATTATGAGACAAGTTATTATTGGAAACAAATGAAAGTCGTCGCTGTTTTGCCAAAGGGCAAATGGAACAATGAGCTTCTTTATGATTATTGCAGCTGATTAACAACCTGTCCTTCAGAATTTCTAAGCGTTTGAAAGACAAATGGCCAAGTCTATTGTGCCATATTTGAGAAGACACACTGTTTACATTCAAAATAGAAGAATTACAGGGAATACTAGAATTAGAATTAGAATCAGAACTGGAGCAATAGGCAGTCTCTATTACATAAAGATCTGCCACTTTGTTACCCTTGCCAATCGTCTTCAAAGTTGGAATTTCCTGAATGAGACAATAGTCCATGAGAAAATTGATTTGAATGGAAGAGTTCTTGGTTAGAGATGTAGAAGTAGATGTAGAAGATGGAGTAGGATTCAATAATGCTCTGATACCATATTGAGTTGAGAGAGAAAAGGCGGGAAGAATGTTTTATTCATTCTCCAGAATGTGTCTTACATCCAATTACAATGATTCAGTTATATATATAAATAACAGGACTAACAACATTACAAAAGGCGGGAAAATGTAAAATGACAGCTAGCAGTTAGTTGGTAGGTGTGAAAATATCTGAAATATCTAATAATCTGAAACAAGGTACATCAACTACTTCTTGGGTGTATTGATATTGTATTATTAGATAATTAAATAATGAAATGATCGGTTAGAATTTTTTGACCCTTATAGCAAATGTCCTATTAAGTTTAGCTACCGAATTTCTATACAACAACAAGGTTTGTACTTTTCTGAACCTAGACAAAATGATGCCTTTCTTTGACCCATCTGGTGTTACATTAATACTGAGGCTTCAGTTTTTTAACAAGAAAGAAATGTAAAAGAACAGAAGGTCTTCTATTTGACTGTGTCTCTGTAGGTTTATAGCACGATAGATGGGCAAGCTAAGAACTGTATTATATCTCGCTCTTCTTATTGTCTGTAGCTAGCTCTAAAGAATTGTTTAGAATCCTCTCATAGCTTCCTCTATGCCTAGAAATAGAGACGAGAAGACGTAGATGAGAAGAAGCCTTCTTTTATGATATAGAGGTAGGGAAGGGCTTGACTAAGTAGTAGATATGGGATTGAGAGCCACATCAGGTTTACAATTAGAAATATCTGCTTCATTTGTTTATCAATAAATGCTAATTTTAAAATTGATTCTCACAATAATTATCTAAAATATGCTACTTGAAGTGTGCAAATAATTGAATTGTTTTGAATTTATTTTCATACTATCTTTTTCTTAGTTTTTTCTTACCTGAAGGGTCTCCTAAGGAAGTCAATCATTTTGATGATCCTCAAATTATGTTGGTTGTATGATTTGATGGCAATGAAGCATTAGCCTAACAATGGCTGGTTTGGCACAGTTGTAATACTTTATGTTCTTCATATTGTCATTTCACTTTCTCCAATTTTGTAGAAAGAAAATTAGCGTTGGATGATCCAGTTGTACTTCCTCCATTACCTTTAATTCCCAAAAATGAAAGACGCAAATCACTTTATGGGACTCCTCAGCCAAAGAGGTTTGACTACAGGGATCGGGATTGGGACAGGGAGTGTAATAGAGATTTTGAGCTTATGCCTCCTCCGGGGAGCCTTAAAAAGGATTTTTCTTCACCTGTCAAGCTCGACCAGCCTATTGATCCAATGAACC
>CAIGRN010183838.1:0-25630 GCA_903798345.1 Fraxinus anomala | reverse complement strand
TATATTTAAAAAATTATTTACAAAATGTGTGTGAATGTGTATATATATATATATATATATATATATATATATATATTTTAGGTTTAATATAGTATAAAAGGGTGAATAAAAATCAAAACTCAATCTTTAAAAAGGCAACGTTCAAGTTTTCAAGATATATTTTGTAAACAATTTTTTAAATATACATTTATTTATTTATATATATTTATTTATTTATTTATTTAGGTTTAGAGTATTAAAAAAAAAAAAAGAACTCGACTCGTTGTTTCACGAACCATGAGCTCGACTCGACCTATTGTCACCACTGGCAAAATAAGTATATTTACAATTTTTATAACAAAATAATTAAACAAAAAACGAGAGAAGTCTGGTTCATCTTTCCCAAACCTTCCCAACTTCCCCTCCCCCCTATCCTCACCCTTTCCTAAAATCAAATATCAAAAACCCAGTCATTAAGTCGTCGTCGTTGCCACCAATTCGCCACCGTATACTGTCCACCGATTAAATCTATGCGTTTTCCTATATATTCATTGATTTAACAACTGAAATCGCATGAATTATTTTTCAGAATTTCGGCAACGCTCACCACTGTGGAAATAGTTGCGACCATGGAAAAGCGCTGATAATTGAAAAAAAAGGAAATGTGGGGTAGTATAAATTAGGGCTTCTGCTTCATGAACAAATCACCATTAGTTCATAATCAAAAAATTAAAGTTCATACTTCATAGAAATTGGGGATTTCTTCAAGGGTTGTTCCCTCTGTTTACCCAATGACTTCTTCATTTTTTGGAAGCAAACAACCTTTTTTTGGAATCCCAGAAAGTAGAAGCAGAAGAAGAACTAGAAAAATGCTTCCGTCTCTTTCACACACAAACCAACAACAATCTTCGTTTGGCAGTTGCGAGCGCTCGGGATTTATCACTTTCCCAAAATGGAGCTCAAACGGGGGCTTATTCTAATGTTAATGACATCTGTTCAGTTAATTTCTCCTCGAGGAGATTGACCTGTTGAATACAAAGGGGTTATGATGATTTTTTCCTTTTTTTATTTTTTATTTTGTGTTCTGAGCTAATAGATCTTGTGGTGTGAATTCGATTTCCAGTTGCAGTGGATTAGCAGTGAATCCCAAATACGAAGTTAATTTGTTTTTGGTTTCTAGCGGTGCGACGCGGCATCAAAGGCGGCGATGGTTGGGCAGTGCAGATGTGTGGATTGGTTGGTGGTGATGGTCGAAAGTGACTGGTTCCGTGGTGGGGTGGGGTGGAGTGGGGTCGGGGTGGGTGTTTGGAGAAGGTGAGGGTTTTTTTTATTTGAAATGTTCTATTATAGAAAATGCTAATTTACTAGTTTACCCTTTACTTAATTTGTTAAATTGAGAAAGTATTAATTTTTGGGTTGACTAATGTATTAACTGATGAATTCTATTCAAAGGACTTCAGTTACAGTCAAAATAGGGGTGGGCATGGGTTGAGTTTGGTTGGATTGGGTTGATCGGTTTGAAACGATTTGTCAATAAAGATTAAAGTAGATGGGTCGGGTTGGAAGAGTTTATAATTGACTTGTGACTTATATAATATTAAGTCTTTATAATTGCAATGACAAAAAAAAAAAAAAAAAATCTGAATTATTTTGGCACTTTGTGCCTAGAAATGTTACATGGACAAATTGATGTTAAATTATATGAAGCCAATAAATATTTTTGGTAATTAAAATGTTGGGCGGGTTTATTCGGGTTGGGTCGGGTTGTACATGTTTATTCGATTTTTGTGAGTTAACTCATAACCCGACCTAACCCACTTACATAGTCAACCCACTCAACGCGTGTAAAAACAACAAAAAAAATCAACTCAAATCGGTCGAGTTGGTTCGATTTTGACAGGTTCGGTCGGGTTTTGCCCATCCCTAAGTCAAGGTGAAATGTTTGAGATTGTGGTCACAAAAATAAAAGGTTAATGTGTAGTTTGCAAAAAATTTAAAGGTTTGGGACCTCCACTGCAATTTTCCCATTTTTTGAGGCCATAGTTTACTTTCTAATTTCTTGCTTAAAAAAACTTAGCCCCTGTTTGAACTACATTATTTTTTTCATTCTCATTCTTCTACTCATTTTTAACCACACATTTTCAATAAAATAATATTTTTCATCACATTAATAACTTTTCATTTTTTTCAATCACACACATCAATCTATTATTTCACACATTATTTATTAATCTACTATTCCAAAATACATTCATAAAAAATAATATGATTCAAACACACCCTTAATAGAAGTTTACTATAATATTATTAAGCCCATTTTTTGTGGTCATTTTTTTGGAAAAAAATTTGGTCTGAATAGTAAATTTTTGAAGAATGTATGGTTAAAAAATAGAAAAAAGTTTTGTATTTATATGTAGAATATTTTATTTTATGAATGCGTGATTAAAAATGAGTGTATTTTGAATGAATGTGTTTGATTTCTCAAAAGAAGATCAAAAGTTTCCAGGTTCTTCAAAAACTATTTTTAATAGTTTTTGACTGTTAAAACGATCTATTTTTAAGAGCATTAAAGACCCTAGAGCCAAAGACATGTCAAGTTAGTCTTAATGGTGGATTTGATGCCTACGTGGCATCCATAACGATACATTTCAAGTCCACTAAAATGATTTGAGATGGGTCTTGTATCTTGTTTCCTTTTCCTCCTTTCATACATTTCTCTCTATTTATTTTTCATTGTAATTAAGGCCCTATTCGATCAACATTTTCACTTTCATTCTCATTCTTCTACTCATTTTTAACCACAAATTTTTCAATAAAATAATATTTTCTATCACATCAATAATTTTTCATTCTTTTTCAACAACACATTCTCCATCAATTTACTATTATAAAATACATTATTTCCCCAATAATCTCTATCAAACACACCCTAAATGTTGATTACCGTTTTAGGCCTCGTAAAATATCACACAAGTGACACTAATTAAATAGAAACTTTTTAAAAGGATCAAAGGTGACACTGTAAATCAAAATTTGGTTAGAGACCAAGTTGCTACAAACAATAGCAGTTTAATTTTCCATAAGTTGTATGCCTGGTGAATCCATCCAAAATGACAAGATGGAAATGCAAGTTTAAGAATATGTTTGGGAGAGATTTTTTTAAGTGAAAAAATTTAAAAATGTGAAGTTAAAAAATAAGAAAAAAATTATGAATCTCATGAAATGTGTGATTAAAAAACAATTTTAAAAATATATCTCCAAATCGAACCTCAAATTTGCTATAGGTAATAGGTATCTTAGATGAGGAAGGCATCGAGAGCAAGTAGGGACACTATTCTTTTTTTTTTGGTGAAAACGGTAAATTTAGCCTTTGTTTGACAATTATTATTTTAAAAATCTTTAATTCTCGTACTCATTTTCAACATATATTTACAGAATAAAATATTTACACGTAAATTAAAAAAAATTATTCACTATTTAACCATATATTCGTCAAAAAATCACTATTCAAAACTTCATTTTTCTCAAAATAATAGTTATCAAACATGGGCTTACATGGGCGGACGCAGGGGGTGGCCTGGGGGTCACGCGAACCCCAACTTTGCTCTTTTCTTTTTTTAGTGCCATTAAATTTTCTATGTTTTTGTTTTAATTCTCGAAGTCATTATGGGATGTGAAACGAATTGAAATATTACATTCTTAATACCATTTCGAATTGTTCATAGTCTACTTTTCTACGTTGTTAATGGCATACGAAACGAAACTATCGATCGTAACAAATGTTACGACTTATCAAAATAGACCGTTCAAAATTAGTATTTCAAAAATTTTGATAACATGCTAACTTTAAAAATTCACCAACTATCGTACGCTAATCTAATCTACAAATTGCTTATATCATCTCAAAATTTATTTCGATTACATTATAGGCATATCGAATGATCCAAATAGATATAAAAAATAGTTAAATATACGTTAAACGCGTGTCTTAAAGAAATGCGTCTAACTCGCATTTTCTTTTAAAAAATTCAATTATTTCATTAACATTTATTATTTTTGCGATACAAATTTCTCTGTGTAATTTTCATCATTTTATTAGAGTATATGGAATATTGCAACAAAAATTTTCGAAATTTTACATACGAAAAAGTCATATCCCATGTAAATTTTTGAATGCAAAATTACATGGAGTATGATTTTTTTGGACGTAAATTTTCTATTCTAAAATTTCTCCCAATTTCTTTGCAAATTTGATTGTGTCCCTTAATTTTAAACTTTTGCGACGGTCCTTGGGGGGCTTAACCAGCTGTCCTTAATCTTTTTAGAAATGTAGCATCCATGTCTTCAACCTACCAGTCATTGCATTTTAAAACTAGGGCACATATGGCTTCAACTAAGAAAAAAATTTTTATTTAAACATTAAGGGGCTATTCTCTTTATATTTCAGTTTTAAATTTTGAATTCATTTTTGAATTTTATGTTTTGAGTGTCAATTTTGAGATTATTGAAAATGTGTTCTTTTTGACATTTTGAAAATACCCAAAACGCTTTTTGAAAATATTGGCTTGATTATAACTGAAAACACCAAAAACGACAAATTTATCGTTTTGGGTTTTCTTTTTAAAATTTTAACTTATTTTCAAAAACACGTTTTCGAAAATGGGAAATATGACGCATTTTCACTGTTTTGAAAAATTGAAAATCAAAAACGATTTGAAAATGATAAAGAGAGCAGGCCCTAAATAGTCGCATGAAACTCACATGATGTCAAGTAGGATTGAAGCAGGTGACATCTTTCATGAATAACAATGAATTTTTCTAGTCGAATTTCTAAATAAAAGTTGAACTTGTTGTTTACTCTGTTTTGAAATAAAAGAATTTTTTTGGACAATTTTACCATTTTCAATATGATATTACTAGAGCCTTACATGACTCTATAACATTTGAATAAAGTTTATTGGCGTGGATTTCAAAAAATATAAAGTTTAGTTAGGATTTGAACATTGGATTCATGTACTTCTCTTGAACTTAAAGCAAGTTTTGTTGGCATTTTGTTGTATGCTAGTCAGAGTTGAACGTTCTATTATGAAATATTTTATAAGTGTCGCAAAAACATTTTGACCATCTATTTACTCTTTTGATTTAAATATGAGATAAATTCAAGCTATTGAAAATAAATGTTAATTATTATACATACATATAAATAATGAAATGCATATTTTAATGTAAGTATTAGAATTACGACTAAACGTACAAATGAAGATGAATGAAAAATACTATACATAAATCTTAAATATTTTAGAATTAATACCAAATAATATATACTTGACAATAAATGTTGAGTCATTTATACTAAATGAATATAATTTAATTCAAATTAAGTGAAATTGGATTATAATTAGCATACATGAATGTAAATAATGATTTGCATTCTTAAATGTAAAATTTTAATTAATATTAATTAAATAAATGTGAATATTAATTAATTGAGGATTAATAATAGGGTCATGAATGTGGACGTCAACTTGAATGTGAAATTCTAATTATTATTAATTAAATTAATGTAAATTTAATTAATTGATAATTAATAACATGGAATACATGCATGAATAAAGATTTTATAGTATTTATTACAATTTGTAAATTAAATATATACTGAGAAGCGAGAATAAAGTATTATTGAAATAATTGAATTATAACATTATTATAATCGTTTAAAAAATAATTCTCACTCACATCTTGTTTGTTTGGCATTTTAAGGAGAATTTTGACCTTTATTTAGGGGTATCAGTCGCAATTTTTGATCAATTTGTCTCAATGTGGGACTCACTGTTTTGAAAAAAAGATCCAAAAATTCGTTTTGATATCAAAATAATGTGAAACAAATAGGGGGTTCAATATGATATTTCATATAGTCCCTGTTTGACATTCATTATCTTCCCATTCTCTTTCTCATTTTTTTCTCTTTTTTCATTTTAACCACACATTTTATCAATAAAATAATATTACACATAAATTTAAATATTTTTTTATTTTTTAATCACACATTATTCTCATTAATTATTATTTAAGAATTTATTATTCTCCAAAATGAGCGTCACATATTATTGTAAATTGAAATTTCCAAAACTTAAATACAAAGGTGGCACTATGTGGTCATCATACAAGCACATGACAATCACATGACCTGTTAAATCATTGGACAACTGTATCATCCCCAACCACTTACACCCCACCGCCTCCAGCCCCACCCAATCCTGTGTTGCCTCCCACCGCGCCCCCATGCCTCCTCTATCTCAACAATCCCACAAACCCAAAATCCTGTTTCGACTCTTCAATAAAATCCCCATTTTCCCTTAAATACAAAATCAAGAAAATGCCCACAAAATAATGCTTCTGAATTCTGTTTGTGTACTTGAGATTCCTCAGAAACTCTTTACTTTTCAGCCCCGGCTTTTCCTGAACTCTACCTTCCATGTTTGAGCAAAACCTAGATCTGTCCCCCTCTTAGGTAAACAAATGCACGCAGTCTTTTCCTTTAATCTAAGTGTGCGTGTAGATTCTATTTTTATATTCGTTAATTTTTTTGAACTGCAGCTTTTCTATAAATACGTTGTACTTGTACTGCTTGTGTTCACTTCTTTGTTCTTATTTTTTTCTAGCGCGCGCGCGCACACACGCTATATGCATATGTTGGTTGTGTGTCTGCTGACTGCTTTTTTGATATTTATGGGAGCAGATTTTTGTGGAAAGTGAAAGGAGATATATTGATTGAAGGTTTTTTGGTGTGCGTTGAAACTTGAAAGAGGGAGAAGAGAGGGTGAGTAATTAGAGGGAAAGATGAGTGGGACCGGATCATCGGTAGCGGTGGGGATGGGGATGGGGGGAGCCGGAGGGGAACTGGGGTATGGGAGGTGCAGACCACCGTTTACAGCAGTGCAGTGGCAGGAACTGGAGCATCAAGCCATGATATATAAGTACCTTGTGGCTGGCTTGCCAGTCCCACCTGATCTTGTCATCCCGATTCGACACAGCTTCGAGGCACTATCTGCTCGGTTCTTCCACCACCCATCTTGTAATCGTCTTTCTATTTATAAATTTGACTTTGTTTTTGCGCACAAACATATCATATATAGGAAGAATTAGAATAATGATCCTCTTATGTTAATTCATCAATTTTGCTTGTCAGACTTAGTTGTAACAAGCCTCTCTCTCACACACACACACACACACACACACACACAGTGTATAACTATTTAATATAGTTTTATGTAGGTGAATGAAGTTAGCTTCTGTTTTTATTTCTATTTGTAACTTAGGTCTAGAAAAAAAGTAAAGAGGTGGGTTGGCAAGTGCTTAGTGCACAGTGTGATGCTAGAAAAAGAAAAAAGAGTTACTATTCATGTTTCTTTATAGATGTTCATAAATTTGAAGTGGAGCGTATAACTTAAATGTTTTCCTTCCCTAGTAAACTTTTGGGACTTGATTTTGGATTCTTTAATGCAGTTGGATATTGTTCCTATTATGGGAAGAAATTTGACCCTGAGCCAGGGAGATGCCGGAGGACAGATGGGAAGAAATGGAGGTGCTCCAAAGATGCGCATCCAGACTCCAAATATTGTGAGCGGCACATGCACCGAGGCCGCAACCGTTCAAGAAAGCATGTGGAAACTCAATCTACTTCACAATCCTTATCAACTGCATTGTCGCACATCACTAGTGGGAGCAGTGGTAAGAGTGGAAGCTACCAAACTGGTGGCAGTGTAAGCTTCCAAAACATGCCCTTGTATTCTGTTAGTTTGGAAGGTTTGTCTTTTGGGAACAATGTGACGAAGCTGCAGATGGAGCCTGTGCCCTATGGGATCAATAGCAAAGAGTACAGGTAACTTAATTAAGCTTAGTTTCTTATTTTACATTGGAAACTATATAAGTAAATAAGTAACTTCATGACATTTCTCTTGTCCATCTGTTTTTGACTAGCATCAAGTACTACAGTTATGATTAAATCTGTATATTGTGCTGGACACAATGTACTTGTGTCAATAAGAGTGACCAGAAACAAGTAATTCCGTTTGTTCAGTAATTTATTTCACTTATGTAGACTTGTTTGTGGTCACAAGTATATTGTGTCCATCACAATATCTGTATTCTTCTCAATCTGGTGTTTTAGTTTGTGCATAACTGCGCTTATTATGTTTCTCTCATGTCTATACCATTTGTTTTTATCGTGTCAGGTCCTTTTTTGGGCTATTTCTTTGAGTTGTATCACAGTTAGGGTAGCTCATCCAACAACCACATTCTTTCTTTCACCCTGAGAAGAGCAATATTATTTGGTATATCTGTGAAATGATTGCCTACAGTAATGTTTTTATGCTTGGTGATATTGTCGAGACTTGAGAGATCCCCTCATTTTTTAGTTTTTAATTACTTGGATTAGAAACAGGAAGATCTTGCTATTAGGAAATAGTGGTTATACATCGAGTAGAGTCATTTATCCAGCATCATTACCGGCAGGCATTTCTATTTTCAGATATGAGCTGTCATATTGAGATCTGGTTGACTGGTACTCAAACTAAGGCCATTTTGTAGTCATTAATTCTGTGAAGCTTATATGATAGATGAATCAAGAAAAATTAAATGGGGAAACAGGTTAGAAAATGCAATATTTGCTGAAATTTAATGGTTTGGGTCTTTGTCTTCACTGTGCCCCTGTTTGAGCTCCTTTTTCAAGAATGTATTTTTTCAAAACTCATTTTCAACTACACATTCTCCTATTAAATAATTATACACGTATTTCAAAAATTTTACCTTACTTTTTAACTACACATTCTCCAAAAAATCACTATTCCACAATACATTTTACCCAAAAATGGGGATCAAACATGGGGTAAGGTTTTTGTGCTGATTGAAATATGATAAATCCACAGACAAACAGACGTGTTTCATATATTTGACTAAATATGTGGAAGTTCTGAAACCCCTGGTCCCAAAGCTTGTAGTGGAGGAATGCACTAGTCCGCAGTTGATTTCCTACTTTTTTTAACTGGTAAAATATGAGCTGTGATTCTATCATAACTTTATGGTCATTGAGTAATTCATTCTTGCAAACTATACTTTCCTTCTTTCGTGCAACGTGAATTCTAATGTGATGAAGAATGTGAGCGAGTCTGCCTTGAAAGATGCATCATTCTGGTCAAAACTAACTGGGAGTTCTAAGGTTTATTCATTGTCTATGATTCCTGCCAATGGGCAGAAATTGAAAGTTTTCCCTGGGGTGAATTAAGCTAATGGTTAGCCTAATGCTAGCTGAGCACAAGAACTGGAATTGATGGGGATCAGAATCTGTTTTATGTATAATTCCGTGATTGAGAAACCAGTGGGTAGCGTTTCTTGATGTAAAGAACTAAATTATGAGGATTGATTTTAGTCAGTGCTTCTTGCACGTAGTCCTGTTCACTGGTCTTTGAAATGATTAGCAGGTCATATGACCTAGTTGAAAATGAACTGCATGTTTGTGCGTAGTCCTATAGTGCCACTATTACATATAACAAGTGGAGCTGTAGAAAGTTCAATATTGGTGAAGATTATGACAAAGCTTTTAGAAGGCTTTATTTAAGCTAGTATGCCATGTTCTTATTTTTTCTTTCAGGCTCCCAATAAACTATAGAAAGTATGTAATTGATGTTTCTGGCACTTTGGTACCTGCTATTGAAAGTTGCTTAATTTGTGCATTCTTCAAAATCTCACTTTGTCTATCTTGTTGGCCTGTTGTACTCTAGTGCATAATGATGGAAGCATCCTGATCATTATTCTGAGATTTCCAAGCTTCTATTTGTTTTTGTGTGTGTTTACACCATGGAAAGAAAAAGATACTATCACCTTATTTTTTTCCTTGTGACCAATCGAACGAAGCTAGAGCAAATTGAATGATATGACTTCTGACGATAAATTGTTTTAGAGCTCTGATAAGGGTTTAGTTTCTTCTCAACATCTACTTTTGCTCGAGGACAAGTTTTAGTTTAGTTCTTTAGCTACATGAATTGCATGTGTTTTGCACTTCACGCCAATAATGTATAATATTTTGATCTTGTTGAATGAGAAACACAGAATTTATCTTTAATTCCTCTCCCTCTACCCCTACCCCTCTTGACGTCTATCTGCTTATAACATAATCAACACAGGTACATTCCTGGACTTGCTTCTGATCCTGACGAGAACACTTATTCCCCAGAAGCTTCTGGAAGCATGGGAGGCCTCAAACTGGGCTCTAGTGTTGGCTGCAGCACGTGGTATCTAACGTCTTCTCAACTTCCGTCAAGCCCTTCTCTGAAACAGAAATCTGATTCTCAGTTTCTGGGCCACTCGTCCTCTCCACTACATATGCAACATGCTTTTGTGCCTATTGACTCCATGGCATCGAAACAACAGCAACAACACTGCTTTTTGGGCAGTGATATTGGTTCACCTGGATCAGCAAAACAGGAGCAACATTCTGTTCATCCCTTCTTCAGTGAGTGGCCTACAGCTAAGGAATCATGGTCCAATCTGGATGAGAATGAAACCAACAAAAATGCATTCTCTACTACTCAGTTGTCCATCTCAATTCCAAGGTCGTCTTCTGAATTTTCTTCAGGTGGTGGTTGTTCCCCAAATGGTGAGTTTAAAATATTTTAGTGATCAATTCTTCCTATTGTTGTAAATTTCTAGCTCATAGTGCGTGTACACAGTGCTCAACAAGACTAGATTATGGTAATGGATTTTAATTTCTTGATACTGTTCATGTTTGGGAGGTGATTTAACAATTAAGGGTGTGTTTGAGCCCCATTTTTTGAATGAATGGATTTTATAGTAGTGATTTTTTTTGGAGAACTTGTCGTAAAAAGTAGGAATTTTTTTTTTGGATTTAGATGCAAAATTATTTTATTGGAAGAAAGTGAGGAGGTTGAAAATGAGTTCCGAAAAGAAAGAAAAAAAGAATTTTTATATAATGGGACTCAAACAGGGGCTAAGTGTAGGTGAGTGATTAAAGCTGTGGGGTCCCATGGAGTGTGTAGATAAGTAGTAGTGCATCTTATGAGATGTGTTGATAAAAAGTATATTTGACGAGCTTAGATTATAATCACTTCTTACATGCCTACGTGGTCCCATGTCACTAGATCTACATGTACTAATCTGAAACCACTGGTTTGTGCTGGGTGCAGATGCTTGAAGATGGATAATTATTATAATTATTCCAATCGGTCCTTGCTGCTGGCAAAGGATGGTGAATTACATGATCTTTGATTGTGCAAGGTTTATGTACTTTCGTGTTGTTTTTTCTAGGACATGGGACAAATTTGGTTGTGGTGTAAAAACTTGTGAATGCTCGAGCTCATCTTGAGGAATAAATGTAATTAACTGGCATGTTTTCGCCTAGGAGCTTATACCATCTGCTTTGCTGCAAATTGTGGGATGTCTCCTGCAAAAAGCTCGAGAATATGTAAATTATCCTATCATGCGTGTTTTGAACTGGGTTCTTCTATATCTGCTCTTTTGAGACAATGGCCTTTAATTCCAAGAAGAAACAATAATTCGATGTTGAAGTTGTTTTGGGGTCGACCCTACTGTGTTAGCGTTTCTAATCTCATCTATTAGTGGGAACTATATTCGGGAAAGTGTCTCTAATGGAGGGGAGGCATATTTAACTCTTTTGAAGATATTCGAATGAGATTTCGAGAGTCGAGAAAGAAGCTGAAAATGTTAATATAAATGTGTTGAGGACGAGTTTGCAATCAAATCTAAGCATTGGGGACTACACGTGCAACTCGCCCTTGCAATAAATTGAAAAACACGGAGCACAGAGTGTTCGTTCTATCATTTTCTCGTTGGTCTTAGCTTTTCACGTTTAAAAAAAAAAATTCAGAATCAAAATTCGCGCCACTATATATACCCACACGTTTCCCTTCTCTTTATAACTTAAAAGGACAAAAGAGGAACAAATTTCAGAGAAATAGAGACCCGGCTATGAGGAAGAGAACAACTAAGAGATCATCCACGGCGGAGCTCCTCGAATCAACGCCGTTGAACAATGCGGCAGCGAGGAGCTCCACCTTGTCACCACGGGAATCCCCTGTGGAGCAATTTGAGTTCAATCTCAATGGATTCACCAACTCAACCACCAAACTGACATCATCGAAGAAGAAAAGTTGCAAAAACAGCAGTGCAGGTGCATCCGCCTCCAAGATGAAGCAGCCTACTGGAATCGCGGCACCATCGCTGAAAAACGTGAGCACAATTTCTGATCTGAAGGATCTGGCTTCTACTAAACTGGAATCCATCAAGTGCCTGCTGGACTCGTCACACACTGAGATTTTGAAGGATATGGAAGCATCACAGTTCCGTCTGCAGAAACGCCTTAAGGTCTCCAACATCCTGCGTTATGCAAAAATATGGCGTAATATATACATGCATGATCGTGTGTGTTTAGATTTCGTTTATTATTTCTAATTTGATTTTCGAATTTTAGATTAATGAGGTTGTTTTTAATTTGTTTATAATTTGGATTTTACGCTGTGGTATGATTTCTAATTGCTGAAGATTAGAACAATTCATGTCGAATTTCTGATTTCATTTCTCAATGAGGTTGTCTTTAATTTGTTTATAATTTGAATTTCAGTCTGTGGTATGATTTCTAATTGCTGAATGATTAGAACAATTCATGTCAAATTTCTGATTTCATCTCTCTTTTTAGCCTAAGGAGACGTCCTTATTTTTCAAATTTCTAATAACAGGATATTTATTTAATTGATGATCTCTGTCTTCGCTTAGTGAGTGTGCGCAAGATTGAAACGATACAGTCTACAGACAGTATAACAGCACACACTCGTATGCTCTCTAATTGCTTACAGATGTTGGAATGTATAAACTCTCATCTGCCTTCTTGCCTTTTTAATCATTGAGGCAATATTGGCGTTTTCCTAGGATATTTGCAAGACATGGATAAGATGTTGTGTTAGATACTGATTATGTGCCTTTAGTGCTTGTGCTAGAGAGAGGGACTTGGAGTATATGCTTTAGTGGTTTAGATAAAGGCGCATTTGTTAATGCCTAGAGGTCTATCTCCTCTGAAAGTGGGATGCTGAATTTTTCTTTTCTATTGTCTTTAGGGGAAAACATCCATGACATCTAGTTCTTTGATGATATGAGAAATGCTATTATTTTCGACTGAATATTTATTTATCTGCTCATGATATATTGTATGGTGATTTGATTTGCTGTACTCTTGCATTTTGTATGGCGTTGAAACTTCTCTTCATTTAAGATGGATACTACATTGAAATTGATTTCACTCTTTTTCATATTTATGTACACATTCATAGACACAAGTATATGAAGTTGCGTCTTCAATATATTTCATGTAATAACATAGAATACACGTATGAAATATGCATGCGTGTTATATTCCACAATCAAATAATCAGTGTTCTATGTGTCTTATGTCATTTACTTTCCGTCAAACAGTTAGAGCACTCAGTCCACTTCTCTTATAACATGTTTTTATATTTGTGTATAATATATGGAAGAGGATGATGATTATTACATTTTCAGACGAGCTAAGATCTTTCTCTGTTGTGTCTTTTATCTTTCAGAAACACTACAAGATTCTAAATTTTTTTTTATCTACATGTGCTTTTATGTTCCAATTGCTTTTCCCTGATCTTAGTGCATATAGTCTTTGCAAGTAATGATTGTTTGGTTGATGTTCCTGTATTCTGCCTACAACACCTTTGTGATCCATGTAAACTTATGTAGTCATCATGGTCACTTAAAGCAGTTCAAAGAAGGTGAAACTCCTCGTTAGCAGAGATTGAGCAATAAAACACACAAGGTGTCAAGTAATTTATGTTACATTAACAAATATAACGAATGAGATGACATTAAGAAATATAACGAATGAGATGAAATTTCTGAGAGACTGTAGTGTAGTGCATGGAATGAGTTTATTTTGTGGTCTGTAAAATTTTCACTATGATGAAAAAAGTAATTCTTGCTTAGATGAAAGCATACAGCTAATTATATTTAAGATGCGGCAGATTAGATGCATTCACTTGGAATTTAGGCATTCTTTCATGATTATAAAAATGATGAATCTTTTCTCATTTATGTTTACCGAAACTTCTGTGACTTCCGTGTAATCTCATTTTTCTGCAAGTAGTTTCAGGGTTTGCCTATATTTTCTGGCAGGAGTTAACTGCACTGAAAGTTTGAAACTGTTACGGTTTTATTCTTAATGGTTTTGTCCTGCACTGAAAGTTTGAAACTGTTACGGTTTTATTCTTAATGGTTTTGTCTACTGTTCAACCAAAATGATGCTTTTGCTGTGCTTTTTCATGTTTCTTCTCTTGGAAACTTTTCAACAGCTTCAGAAACAAGCTTGTCAGCAAGTAATGGATGAAGCAGAAAAGGAATATAAGAAGATGTCTGGGCGAATTAATGAAGGTCGAGATGCAATGAAGGTGCAGATCTGCTCTCCCAGAAAATCATCTTCATTACTTCTATATTAAAACCCATCAAGTCCCCACCAGTTTTGCTATCTTAACTAATGCTTTGTGTCAGGCTTCATATGCGGAATTCATAGAAGCAGCACAGGCCAGTGCATCTCGCTGTAAGTTATCTTTAAAAACATGCTTTATTGATGTTGATTCCAAATTCTAACAAGCTTCTGAATGGATGGTGGATACTATTCTTTTCCTTTAAAACTATAAATGTGATTTTGTTTAGCCACAGACACAAGACAAAGATGTATATACACAGCAACGTGCAGTGTTGCATAAGCCCTTTTGCCTAAAAATAAAAATTGTTAAAGAGGGCTACATGAACGTCATTTTACTGAACAGGGAGTGTATATACAGAATGCCTTCACTATTTAACAATATTTCCTCGACTTGTTTGTTTAAAATCTCAGTACTCAAAATTTTTTTTTTTTTTTGACTTTTTCCTTAATGTAGCTCTGTTTTTTCCTGTTTGAAACTTTACTACACTGAAATCCTGTCCTCATCTAGCCAATTCATACATATATATGCTCTATAAATATATAGATTTTTATTCAGAGGTTTACAATTATATAACAGACAGTCAAATTGAATATGGAGAAAGGGTGACTAAGAATGGGATATGAGATTTATTTTTTAGCTATATATTACATAATCTAAAATCTAGTTATTAGATGGAATTATACTGTCCAAATATTGTGATTCATCTTACTAGCTGCAGGTTTGTTATTTTTTGAGATAAAATATAAATACATAATGAATTTATACACTTTTTAATGACAAGAAGGAAAGCAAGTCTCTGTGCATTAAAATTAGAATGCTTCAGATTTCCTATTAACTGTCAGTGACCATAAATTTATCCTTTAGTACAGTAAATATCATGTTCAGTAACAAGAAAAAGAATTTAAAATCATGTTATTGTGCTATTAGTCCAATCTAATACTGTGTACCGAACGTACTCTTAAATAACTATCTTATTTTTCAGGAATAATTTCTCGGGAATTGCTGGAAAAGGTCATTTTGGCATTGATATAATTCTTTCTGCTTGTATAAATCAGTCTTTACTTGACTGTTGAATTGGTAAATCAGTTGCTTTCTTAGGCTAGTTAGTGACCTCTAGCATATCAACATTGAGTTCTTCAAATCTATTAAGAAATTTCTTTTAGATTTTTCAGTGAAGACTGTGAATCATTAACACGCTTTATTTACAATTTCAAGTGATTTTATTTTTGTACTTTTTTTGTAAAATCATGACAATATTTCTTTTAACTAAAAGTAATCCTCTCGTCTAATGAAGAAGTACAGAAGAAAATTTTAGAAATTACAGAAAAGAGAAGTGACATTTTAGATCTCTTCTAATAATTGTTCTAAATACATAAAGATAAGGAGGACCAAAGGTTATATTGGCACTTCCTTATTAAGGAAAATCCAGTGTGAAAATAATCCATAAGAGAATTTCCAAGACAAATTGTAGAACTAGTCTCCAACCTGTTTATATTTTGTCCGTGTTTGTTTATCCTTCTTTAAAAACTCTTCTTTTCTAAAACTTATTTTCAATTATACATTCTCACGATAAAATATTTTTTACGTAAACTCATATTTTTTAACCACACATTCTCCAAAAAATCAATACTCCAAAAATTTTTCCCAAAAAAGAACTCTTTTTAATGGGCACAAATAAAGGCTTGTTTTGGTCTTTGTTGTGTTAATCGCAAGTGTACCATGTCAATTAAACAAGTAAAACGAATCTAAAGGTTTTATGAGCACTTATTGAACTATTGGTAAATTTATATCCAATTTTTATTTTTATTCGAGTCAAAACAATTCGAAGTGATTTTAATTATATATCTTTGAAAACAATTAAATCAATAGATAATTTTGAATTTTTTCTTGTACAAGAAAAGTGTTATTCACAAGTTCACTAGTTATCTTCTAAATCTCAATAAGCCAATTCTAACGACTCACCATATCTCTATATAAATGTGGGTAAGCCTTAATTAAGAGTATTAAATCAGAAACACATCCAACTAAAAATCGCAAAATTAGTAAAAGTACACTCTACTTTCTACCCAAATTCAGATTTTTTACTTCGTAATATACACGTTTGTGCAAAGAGGTAGATAAGATGGGAGGAGGTTGGCACTGACAAAAACGGTGGGCAATAAAAACCATATAATTGATGAAACAGAGATCAATTTAACATCTCCGAAATTCTGGCAGAACCAGCAATTCACTGAAAAAATAAGGAAATTCACTGGCATAATCCAATACTTAATAATCAACTAAATCAATATTTGTTATTCATTCAAAGTTGCACACATCACACACCTGTTGATAACAACGCGAACTTAAGCAAGCCCAAACATTTGTAAGTTGAATATTACATCAAACAAACGATTATAAACAGCACTCATGCCTGTTGGAACATAAAACTACTAGGGTGGGAACACACTACTAACTGCTACTTGCACAACCGGATAACATAGTACTCAAGCTATTTAACCTCTCGACTTCATCCTGCCACTTTTCTGGTATAAACTCTTCCAGGAAGAATTTCTTGTGATCTTCTAGGGAAAAAATCAGATTGGCCATGCAGTCCTCCAGCCTTCATGGGTGGAGGCACTGATGGCTTTGCAAGTCGCCTGCCGGAGCCAATTGTCATATTTGTAAACTTCTCAGTTGCATCATAAACTCCACGCGTCTTTCCCAAGTAAGTAGCTGAATAAACATACAAAGCCAACTGTTAAATGAGAAAATATGAAGTTATACACGAGCAAGTTTATTTTAAACTAATTCTTTTTATTGATTAAAAAGTGACTGAAATTACAGGCTTCTAGAGGGGAATCTAATTGCCCTATAAATATAGCAATTAATATAAGAAAACATAGCATAATATGATATGACAAGCATTGGTATTAAATCACAAGCACATCAATGGCAATATGAAACAAGTATGCTTTCATCAACTGATACATCTCAGAACACGCCAATTGCAATAATAGCTTCACAATGACATTTCTAAAAATTAAACCAACTCAACTTAGAAAATGGAGGTGAGATTGAAGTTCACATGTTTCAAAAAGAACTATAAACAAGGTTTATTACTTACATGGTCCATTCAATGCAGGTGGCCGATACTTTTGCTGTCGGTTCACAGAATTATAGTTCTTGTCATTCTTATTTACATCCTGAGCCATTTAAATATGATGAAGTAAGAAAAGAACCCAAAATAAATAAATACACATGCAAATTAACAACAAATTGCTCCTGTACATGCATTTAATTGAGACATTAGCTATTCCACCTCACCTGATTATTCATGTCCAACTTCCTTTGAACACCTGTAAAAGAAGTAAACTTGCATCACAATCTCATACGTAAAACAACACAACTGACATTCCTAACCCTACCTTGCCCTTCCATCTCCAACCAAAAAAACGAAGAAAGAGAAGGACGAACATACTGCAGACATAAATCACAATCATACTGCAGACATAAATCTGAATCACTAAGAGACCACAAGGAAAAGATAATTACTCTATCCTCACCCCACCCCTTCTCTCTCACAAACACACCACACCTGTATTAATATAAAAGCTCCAGTCTATAGCACACCATAAAACGGATAATGTAAATAACTTTTATGGACAACAGTTACACAACTCAACAACCACTAACTACCAAAAACTACAAAAAATCATATGGTAAACACTTCACACCTGCATTCAAAGTTGCATGTGGTTTGGCAGAAGAAAAACTGTTCACGGGCTTTGGGTTCAATGATCTCCCAGGATATCTCCTACATTTATGTTCCAAAGCTCCCCTTGTTCCAGCTTCAATAAATCAAGATCATAAAGGTTCATCAACTAAATATTCAACATCGAAGGAAAATAACATCAAACATTAAAGGATTACCAGGAGGTGTGCTTGCAACAGCAGCTTTAGGGCGAAGTGATGGTGGAACATAAAAGCAACTCTGCAACATTAAAGAAACAGTCACACACTGAAATTCTCTTCCACGATGAGAGACTACTGTAAAATTTGCTAATTAATGACGCACTAAAACATTGATGGTGCAACCACCTGGAAGAAAGGGTGTTGAAGGGCCTCCAAGGCTGTTGGCCTCTTGCATGGATCCCATGAACAAAGTGACTACATTTAAACAAAAGGGAAAAAAAACCTATAAGTTAGTTATAAAAGAAATAATTACATCCTAGAATAGAAAACATAAGAAAAAAAAAAAAAACTCTTCCATTTTGAGAATACTTTTTTAAGGCATGCAAAAAGACAGATTAGAGAGCAGGGAAGCATGAGAGAGAAGGCCTGGTTTTAAGCACTACTTACTGTAATAAGGTTGATTGCATCTGCACTGACACCTGGTATTAACAGAGAAAGATCAACACCAGCAACCTGCACATCAAAAACATGCCCACAACTTCAACATAGGTAATTAAATTTAATTCATCCGAAGAACATATGATCATCAAAATTTTAAAGTGACCATTTCTTCACCATCTTGTTTCCCAGTTACGGCGGCAAAATGGTGGGAAAGTAGTAACTAACATCACAGAAGTAGGTAATAGAATTTTTTTTCCATTTTTCTCCAAATATCATATCTTAATATACAGAGAAAACCATGAACTTCTAATCTAGAACTTAAGACACACTGCCTCAGCATTTGGAAAATTTTGCAGCGAACAAGAATCAGAACCCACTCACTTCTGGAAACTGGTAATTGATGGCACTAGCAAGTCCAAGTCCCTCAGGCCATCTATTCTTGGTTGGGCTGCCTATTACACAGCATATCTTATAAATTTCATCTGCTTCACTGCACCAACATAATAAAGTACCAAATTCAATGCTCAGTGCGAGAATTTCAATTTAAAGTAATCAGAACTAGATATCATATACTATCAATGAACTATTGAGACATGCACTTTTTTGTTTTTATTTCAGATGAGAAGAGCAGTGACTCAACACCCAGGTAACCCAAACACACAAGATATTTGGAGTGATGGAGAGTGATTATACCTTGAGCCCGGAAATAGAGGACGGAGGGTAAACAATTCAGCAATTATTGCGCCCATAGCCCACATGTCTGGAAGTTAGATAAACAATAGATTAGAACAAGAAAAACTTCCCAAAACAAAAACTCCTTTTTCATCATCTACTCACCAACTGCAGGACCATATGTTGGTGACTGAAGTAGAACTTCAGGGGCCCGGTACCTGCAAGGTGCACATTTTAGTATCAAAAATTATTCAAGTGTCAGGAGTAAAGTGAAAAAACTAGAGACAACCACCCACCAGCGTGTTGAGACATACTCCGTGAATGGAGGTTGTGAGTCAATCTCCCGTGCAAGACCAAAATCAGCAACTTTTATGATATCCTTCGAGACTAGCAAATTCTCTGGGAAAAAAAAAATACTAATAATAAATGCAAAAGTCATGAAAGACCAAAATTGTAGATACGAGTTTGCACATAATCTAAACTTTATTAAAGAATACAGCAAGTCAAGAAAGGTCTCTGGGATTGTAAGCAATTAATAGGGAGGTCTACTTATCCAAAATTGAAACACATATCACGTCTTAACCATATATTCACCTACCTTGAAGTTTGAATAAGATATGAAACTCATAATTCCCATGGCAGTGGACGGGGCGGCCATTACCATCCCTGCCTCCTGTCAAGGCTTTTTAGGAAGCGGTGCAGGGGCTTAAAAAATCCCATTTACTGTCCCATTTAAATTTAGTAATTAATTTTTTAATATTATTTATTTTTAAATCTGATTTAAATTGAAACATATAAAAATAAATAAAACAAAACAATGCAGACATTTAGGGTGGGGATACCCATCCCATTCAGATTTTTCCATTCACACACAATGTAAAGCATGTAGAATCAAGCAAAAAATACATATTTGTTATGTACTTTCCCAATATGTTACTCTAAAATTCATTAAAAAAACCTAAAGCCAGACAATGAGAAGGGAACCCCAAAATAAAGCTGAAACGTGGAGGATATTGGCAAAAACATCAAGAAACAACTCAGAAGATTCAGGATAAAGAATGATGTTGCAATTTTTATTTTGTAATCACCTGGCTTGAGGTCACGATGGAAGTATCCACGTTGATGCATGTATGCTAGACCTTGAAATACTTGGAAGCACCACGTTCTTACTTCTGCTTCTGAAAAAACTTTTCTCCTATCCTTCATAAGCTGGTAAAGATTGCATTCCTAAAATTTTGACACAAATTACAACCTTATCTACAGAGAATCAGAAGCTATTGGAAAAGCAAAGACATCTACAGATGTAGGCAGCACATACCATGTACTCAAAGACAAAGTACAAGACATCATTTTCTCTAATAACTTCCTTGAGCTTAACTATATTCGGGTGGCTCATTTTCCGCAGTGACTATCAAGAAGAAAAAAAATTGTTTTATCTTACATAAAGAGAAATCTAAAACAATCAATATAAAAGTAAATTCCATCACCTTGACTTCTCTTAAATTTATGCATTCTTCCCATGAATAATATTTCTTCTTCATCTTTTTTATTGCAACCTGTTAAAAGTAAATACTAAATTGAAATAAAAGCAACTTCGTCAATTTAAACGCAAGAAGAATCTAAATGAAAAATACACCTACCACTTCAGCAGTCTGCTTATTCAGAGCTCGCCAGACACTTCCAAATGTACCATTACCAACTTCCTTAATAATTGTGTACCTGTATTTACTATTACGATAAGTCTACCAATGGAAAAAAAAGATACTAGCAAATTTACAGAACTAAAAAGTCGCAGAACGACATACCTATCCATTCTCACGGCTTCAACTGCTCGTGACACTTATTTATTTGAAAAGAGTAAGAACATAAAATAAAGATCAGTGTTTGTATATCCAACAGATGATTGTATATCAGTACTATAAAATTCTTGGCTGATTAAGCAAAATCCACCACTAATTTTCTCTCATTCTCTGCATGCGAGAAAGACCGACGGCATTATGATGGACGGGCTTCACAGCCTTATTCATAGAATATACCATATCATAGATCCCAGAATGACAACAAGGCAGAAAAGGCAAGGGGTAACTGCGAAGCATCTTTATACTGATCGAACTGAACAGATGCAATACTTAGCTCATTGCATGATCAACGGATGCTTCCAGACAACAAAATACACCAACACAGAATCCAATGCAAAACTTCAGTCAATCAAACCTTGTCAATCTTAACAAGCCACCAGGGAGCGAGTGAAAAGAAAATGACGTTATCTAATATTTAACCACTCAGCACAAACAAGTGTGCTATTTAATATTAAACCACGTAACAAGCTTCTTTGATTTACTTGAGGCCTTCAGCTCTGTGGTAAAAAGAAGAAAGGAACATAACACCAGCTTACAAAATTGAGCATCATCTACAAAGATATATTAATTGCCCAGCAAGAAAATGTCTTAAAGATACCTCACAAATTGGTTTTTTGAGGATCTGAAATGGACGTTGTATCGGCAATGCACTAGAAACAAAAATAAAAAATTCTTACGAAGGTGAACAGTGTGGTCTCAATCAAAAATCAAAATAAGCTTTCAGAATAAATTTTAACATGCAACTCACTTGAAGAAGAGCACTAAAGATCCAGCATCTATTTTAAAAGAAATAAGCATGTGGCCTTCTATATTGAACATTTAGAAGAAGCTGTTCTCTAAGTGCAATTGACGAAGGAAACAAGAAGAAAATCTCCAAGGATGAGAAACCGCCAGTCGAGAACTTCCTGGAATGAAAGAACTTGGTGCTGGTAGCAATCTGACCAAAGGCACACTTGTTCCATGTCCGAAATACTATTGATCTCTTTAAGTCAAAATCCAACAACAAAGCCTGAAAGCCCAGAGAAACAATTTCAACCATTAGACACTTTCTGAACTGAGAAATATGTTATGAGAAGAAACACAAGCAAACAAATTATATCACTCTGTGCAACTATACCATGTGAAAAATCAGACAAAGAAGGTAGTTAAGGTCAACCTACGAATTAAACACTCCTAACTGTGCCTGAAATTTCATTATTTCATTAATAGTCTGTTGTGCACAATAATTTTACTTTATTCTTTAAGAAATCAACAACCAGGGAACCGATCATTTATATCTTTGAAATAAACATATAGATCAAAAGTCTCGTGTAAATGGTCTGTGCCCAGTGCAATCCATCAGATAATCATTGCTGTTAGTCAGGAAAGATACGCAATTAAAATTTTCGTTACATCTGCATATGCAAGAACATATAATTCAAAATCAAATAAATAAAATAAAAAGTGTGACTATTGGGAATTCCAAAAGAAAGTAAACGGGAAAACACATATCCAGATCATAGCATGCCACACTAACCAAGCCCATAGAGATTTTGCACATACAGAATCTCACAAACGTGTATCAGAAACCGAAACACACAACACAGTCTTTTTAAAAATGAAACAGTAACTTGAAGAATAAAAAAACAAAATTATCGTTATTGCATAAGTAAAGATCCCCAAGTTCCTACTTGCACACATCTTCATGCCATAAAAATTTGAGCGCACAAAACCGAGAATTTGATAGCAACCTAAATCCATGTGATTAACAAAAATAATACAAATTCCTAGATGCAAAGAGCCCTCCCTTCAGGTCCTATCTAAAATATTATAGCT
This sequence comes from Fraxinus anomala, assembly GCA_903798345.1. Lineage (NCBI taxonomy): Eukaryota > Viridiplantae > Streptophyta > Magnoliopsida > Lamiales > Oleaceae > Fraxinus > Fraxinus anomala. The sequence goes on along the minus strand of CAIGRN010183838.1, from coordinate 2,436 downwards.
CACTATACAAAAAATTAAACAACCAAACTTGATATGAAAGACAAAATCTAAATGCAAAAACAATATGAATCCTGAATCCTAACTGTAAAAAAAAAATAGCCTAACAAGAAATCAATGATTCCCCAACCCCTAACGATCCTATAAGCCCCTAAATTTGATAAATATTCTACTCCATATTTTTTTAAAAACTAAGCAAAAACATTGAGATGTTAACATGATACGTAAGAACTAGACTCAAAACTCGAAGAAGCGAAATTATATTTGAAAAATGTTAATATATATATATATATATATCAAACTGGACCTAGAACCGAAGTCTCCAAATACAAACAATAATATAATAAAACCATACGCGAATCTCAGACGCTAAATAGCAGAAAACCCATCCCAAAATTCAAATCCAGAAACCGCAAACCCAGATCGCTAAAATACAATTCAAGAACTGCACCGTCAAAGCACAGATCTAATTAAATCATAACCCAGTCAATACACACGTATATACAGAGAGAAGGGATGATCGATTACCTTTAGGGGTAACGGCATAACCTAAGAAGAAGAAACCCAGAGATGCCACTATTCCTCTCTCTAACCTCTCTCTATCCCTAGTTGATGAATGATTTTTTTGGGTGTTGGCTGTATTTATTTGAGGTGTGATTTGATATGTGACGAAATCGATGATGATATATATATATCAATATTAGGGGTTAAAAAATATATAATTGGGGGATCCGAATCTTGGCTTTGTGGCCAAGAAAAAGGGTAATAATAAAGAAGAAATTCCTCCCTTTTACGCGGTTAAGGGAATTTGGGAATTTCTTTGGCCTTTTACCTTTCTTGGGGTGGGTGGATGGGGTGGCGTGGGGTTTGATTTTTTGGTAAACCAGGATTAGGGGAAAATTGTGTTTTAATGAATGATTAGGTGTTGATTAGGTTGGATTTGGTTAAATGTTGAACATGTGCAATAGAATTGATCAAAGAAAAAGGAAAAAGACAAAGAAATTAGAAATAGTAAAGGTTTAAAGAAATAAGTCATACAACTAATCTGAACTATCAAAATTTTCGACATTCCGAGTCATAATAGGTAGGTTTATGTTTAAGAATACTATTTATTTGACTTTACCGCCCGTGTTACATTGCAATTTTGTCTTTTGACATAACGTCAATTTGAATTAAAGTGAACGAACGTCCTTACTTATCGACTAAATTTTTAAGTTAGAAAAATAAATTTATTTATTACCTTGCGAATTATATTCTAATTAATTCAAAAAGTATAATGTTATGTATTAGTTGGAATATAATACACTAAAATCTTAAATTTGCAAAGGTGTTAGCATTGTAATAATGGCATTTTTTAATATATCAAACGATACGTAGCTGATTCATTGTTGTTCTGCATTCATGAAAGTGCCTTCAAATAGATAAAAATGAAGAAGAAAAACGTTTTTTTTTTTTTGAGATTACAGATATTTTTATTGGTTTGTTTGCTTATATTTGCTAGCAAGTCTCACTCGATCAATTTAATCCACTATCATTCAATGTTGCCGCGTAATAATATTTTACAACATAGCATGTCAAAGCTAGGGGTTGCAAACAGACTGAGCCGCTCATCGGCTCGTCCTGACTCGATCATGGTAGCTTAGTTTCATTTTGAACTGAGTAATGCTCACTTTTTTCACGAGCCGCTCGTTCGGGCCATAGATCGACTCATTTTTGGATCAGTTTTACTATTTTTTAAAGAAAATTGCTCTTTTTAGTTTATTTTGTTAACTTATTTTAAATAATATGAAATGAGTCGACTCGTGGGCGGCTCGACTCTATTCATGAGGCCCACAAGCCGAAAGGATCGATCTGATCTTAAAATTTGAACATGAGCCGAACTCGAGTGATTATGAATTGAATCAGCTCAATCTATTATGATCCCTAATAACTACACGTTAAGAAATGTTAATGTGAATAACATGTTGATTACAACTTTAATGTACAAAGACACGACATAGTTACAAGCTACAAAAATATGCCCATTGCAATGTGACCCTCAGTAATTGATTCATTTATTCAAAAGATTCCAATTCAATAAAATTCCAAAAGAATCAAAAACATATCCAGTATATGATTCAATACATACTTGAAGGCATCCCATTCCCATGTGCCTACAAATATTTATGGTACCAAATAAAAGCAACATATAATAATATGTTGTGTGTTAGGTCATGATGGAGGGTTTATTGCCAACCCATCACAATTCACATATATTTCTATCTTATCCATTGCTGCACCAACTTTGTACTGAAATCAAGCAGCTGGTATTTTTTTTGATTTATTGGAATCTTAATAATATAATAATTTCAATGTACATTTTTTGGTGGAGGCTGAGGTGGATTTCTGGGCTGTTGTGGTGGTGCCACGAATCTTCTTGTCAAGTGGTGGTGAAGGTTT
>CAIGRN010183831.1:0-17749 GCA_903798345.1 Fraxinus anomala | reverse complement strand
TTTTTTTTTTTTTTTTAATGATTGACTATTTGATCTTATCATTAAAAGAAATGGAAATTAACTTATTTGTACAATCATACTTGATATTTATAGTTGATAATTTTGGTATTGTTAAAATTTGGCCCATTAATTTTAAAAATAATTTTTTAAATTAATGAATGTGATGTGATCTTGTCAAGTATGAATTGTCAATCAAAATTGTTAAATAAAATTATACGAGTAACATGATCGAAGAAACATGCTGCTTTCCTTTCGGTATGCTATATAAGTATATAAAGTTAATTTCTCTCATAGTCCATCTTTTTGAATTTCAAATTTGAAGAACTTCATCATAACGACCATCGATAAGTTATCACAAGCAGTTAATCAAAATGATTCCCGTCTTTATTATATAGTTGAAAAACATCACTAGTTAATCTATTAAGTATATTATTTGTATATTACATATTTCGTCAAAAATCTATTTACTAAATAGTAACCAAGCTGATTGAATAATGTTGTATGGTAACACCTTTTAACATCCGACTTTGATTTAGTGCGACATTTAGAACATTTTTAGTGATACTTTATAAGAAAATCAAATTTATTATAACAATAATAATTTAAATAAATATGATTTTTTTAGATGAGTAACTTTTAAATACGATCAAGCATATTCTTCAATAGAACACTAGTAGAATGTTTTCAAAAATTGTGATAAGATTTCATTTCATTTCAATCACACATTACATCGATTGCTGGTGTGGATCATGGTGAACATGAATAGAGCTGCACACGAGACAAGCACGACTAGTTGTGGGGAAATCTTTCAGAAAGCTCGAGGTTTTTGTTGCGGATTGTTTTATAGCTCCCTTGGTATGCCGATGGGCTTTTGAGGCAGAGTTAAATGCGATAATGTACTCAATATAGTTCGCATGATAAAAGGGCGAGAAAGACTTGTGGCTCGAAAGTGATTCTATTGACGTGGTTAGAGGGTTGAAATCCAATGGAAAGATGAGAAGCTGAAATCAAGATGGATAAGTTGTCTTCAACATAAATTTCACATTAATTTCAGAGCGTCGTATAGACGATTGATGCTCTTGCCACACATACAACCGATCGAATGGTGGAACGACCAACCAGATTTACGTGCGAGCTTTATGTCTAATGCTTGAAGAAAGAATACAACTTCAAAAAGCTAAATGGAGGAAAAAAAAAAGAAAATTACTATCGGCTAGACACTAATTCCAAAAACAAAACATTTTTCTAATCGTCGGTTTGTGGGTAAAGCTTGAAGTAAGAATACAACTTCAAAAAGCTAAATGAAGGATTTTTTTTTTTCTTTTAATGATAGCCGTAGACACTAATTCCAAAAACAAAATAATTTTTCTCCATAACTTTTTTGCCTAATATTGTTAAAAAAGAAAAAAGACACAAGTGGTATTCATGTTTAAACAATCAACCATGCTACACGTACATAATTTTTTACATAATTGGTTATCGAATTGACCAGTGGTATTCATGTTTAAACAATCAACCATGCTACACGTACTGGTCAATTCGATAACCAATTATGTAAAAAATTATGCATGTGTAGCATTGTTGATTGTTTAAACATGAAAAAAAAATTATGAAGAAAAATTATTTTGTTTTACTTGTCAATTTGGTAACCAATTAGGTAAAAGTCCACTTGTCAATTCGATAACCAATTAGGTAAAAAATTATATACAACATGAATAATTCTTAAACAGTTATTTCCTATTTTTTTCCATTGCAAACCCTACAGTCCACTTACACAATGCGAGAAAAATAGGGTCATAGATGTAATTAAACTATTACAACTAACAATTCGACCTTTGAGTCACATTTTAAGGGTGTGTTTGAGCCACATTATTTCGGAAGAATGTATTTTGGAATGGCAGATTGATGAAGAATTTGTGGTTAAAAGGAAAAGAAAAGTTATTAATGTGATGAAAAATATTATTTTATTGAAGAATGTGTGGTTGAAAATGAGTAGAAGAATGAAAATGAAAATGAAAATTTATGTGTACCAAACAGTGGTTAATTTTTATTTTCATTCTTTTATTTATTTTTAATCACATATTTTTTAATAAAATAATAATTTTCATCCTATCAATAAATTATTTTTATTCACATATTTTTCATCCATTTACTGTTCCAAAATTTATCCGAAACAACGTGGCGGCTCAGACGCACATGTCCCAGACTCCCAGGCAAGACGAATAACAAACTATCTACTATTTCTCATTTTCTCTCTCTAAAACATTATCGTCTCTCTCTAGCCTTCGGTGCAGTGCAAAAACAGAAGAAATCAAAAAATAGTGATGGTGAAGGGTCCAGGCCTCTATCCTGAAATTGGAAAGAAAGCGAGAGGTAAGTAAAACTTCATGGGTTTGCGTTATATGAGTGTATTTATGTTTATTTAGCTATGAATTTTTCGTTAATTGTTTCGGTGATTTTAATTAAATTTTTTTTGTGGGATTTTCAGATCTTCTTTATAGAGACTACCAGGGTGACCATAAATTCACTCTCACTACATACGCCTCAAATGGAGTGGTGAGTAATGTATATTTCTTCATGTATAATTAAAAATGTGTATATAGATGGGGTTGTATATGTGTGTCTGTTGAGGGTGGGGGTGGGAGTTCCATGCATGTAGAAGACAATGAAGGGACTAGTTGATTTGATGAACGAAATTCTGCTGTTGAAAACATTTTTGCTTATACAATATAATTATTTGATCTCTATCCAATTTAAGAAGAAATATCATAAGGTTTGCTTTTTTTTATTTTTCCCCTAAAGCTTTCCTAGTATGAAAAGTTCGGATTTTTCTTCTTCCATATCATACACATTTCTTAAATTTTTAAGTATCTTGAGATAGATTTAAAAAAAAATAAAAATAGTAAGTTTATTTGTATTCACACTCGGAAGAAATTTATATACTCGAGATCTCAATAAATGCAATTGTGGTGCTTTTTCAACATAGTGATTTATGCAATACCTAATCTCATTAGGTATAACTCTGGATGAACAAATAATACATTTATTTGCCGTTTTGATGGTTGTGGGTGAAGCTACTTTTATATTCTATATGTTTATTTCCCTTCAATTTGATTTATACTATAGGCCATTACTTCTTCTGGGACCAAGAAAGGTGGGTTGCTTTTAGCAGATATTAACACTCAGCTGAAGCACAACAATATCACAACTGATGTAAAAGTAGATTCCAATTCCAAAGTAAGTCAAAATACTTCACTTGTTGCTTCTTGCGATTTGCATAAATAAGCCCTTTTCAAGGTTTATTATTATTAATTATAAGGTTATTATTGGATACAAATCTGTGCTTATGTATTGTTGAAATTTGATCTACTTATTTAAGGAATGTTTAGTGGTGCGATAGTAATTTGTTACACTTGTTTACATGATTATTTGTTTCTTATCTTTTTCTTGGACTGTATTTCGTCAATATTACCATAGTAGACTTATTTATAAGATGACTTTCAAAGACAAGAAACTCGAAAATGCCTAAGTTATTAGTGCAAGGTTGTTGATGCAAATCTAATAGGTGCGTGATAGTGTGAATGATACTAGGATTTTGCCATGCACGGTCTGTCCTATTTTTTGGCTTCGTAGTTGTGTATCATCTTTGGATTTGGTGCCAGCTGATTTATGTAGCACACGAGGTACCAAAATTATGGGAAACTAACCCCAAATGGAAACNAAAATTATGGGAAACTAACCCCAAATGGAAACTTGACTTGCCGGCCCAAAAGACTTGATTATCTTGTGAACCACAAGATGTTGAAGTCCAAGAAGGCAGCCGAACTTTCAAGAAATTAGTTCTTTACCCCCACTTTTATCAGTTTGTCTTTACATGCATCAGCTACATCTTGAAACTAAGGCCCTGTTTGATTGCAACGAATTCCATGAAAAATATCACATTCGAGGAAAACGAATTCCAGTTTGACCTTTTGATTACAAAGTGAAAATGGAAACCGAATTCCAAGGTACAACCACTTTAAGCTGCATTTTTTTTCTTTATTTTCATGGAAAACGAACGAATTCATGATAATATGCTTATGCTATTTTGTCATCTACTGTGGTTCTGCAACGTGACAGACTGGGTTTACCTACCCCTTGACCATCTATGATGCATTGACATTGAAATTTGTGTCCGACTCAATACGTGTCGCACACGCCGATATGCAAATTTTCAAAAAAAAGTATTGACTCGTCTCTTTGATTAAATTCTTTAAAATCTTCATTTATATAGTATATATTAGTTTTATACTTATTATTAATTTTTCTTGTTGAACTCTTTTAAATATTTGTATCTATTTATTATATAATAATAAATATGAGTTGAAAAAAATAATATATTTATAAAGAAAGAAAAATGATGATTATAGAGTGCCGATATCCGATACATGTCAGACACAGACACACCATTCTAGTTGAAGTGTCCATGTAACAGAGTTGACCATATAATGCAAAGTTTATTTTTACGTGTTTCTAAAGTTCAAGGTTTGATTTTTGACATGTAATATCTTGATACTATTATGAAGTTGATTTACCTATCAACTCGCTTTTCCGGATCATGTCTCCCATTTTCCCGATTTAGAAACTGATAGTAAAACAGCATTCTTTGCTGTCATCACATATATCCTTCAAATACAATTATAAAAAAATTTAATATTCACCTTTCTCTGCAGTTAGTACATTTATTCGTCCTTTTTTTTTACTTTTGCTTTCTTAGCATCTAATCAACATATTCAATTTTGGAAATGCATTACAGAGAGCCATTACCATGTTCGGCTAAGCTTAAAAAATAAAAAAATGAAAGTCCTTTTTTGGAAAGCAAGTAAAGACTTATGATAGGTTCCTGTTACCAATGCAAGTCACCCAACCAGATTAAGAGCAGATAGAATAAGACAGAAGAAAGATAGCCCAAGCTGGAATTTTATTCTCTATTTTCTGTAATTATACTAAAAGATAGGAAATAACTCTGCTATGAAGAATAACAAGTTGTATAACTCTATTTCTGTGATGCAGCATTGAAATGAAATAAGGATATTTTGCATTTGAGAGGCCAATTCTCTCCCAATAAACTACCCAAATTCTGCCTGCCTCCCAAAGAAACAATCCCCTCTATTTATATGTGGTTGTGCCGCCCAAATATTCCCTTAACTGATTCTGTAACTGTGCACCTGCTGCATGTGACGTCCTCTCTTCATTAATTTCCTTTACTGCCCTTTGCTCTTTTGTTGTGCCTTTGGTATATCCACTTAACTACGGGCCTATCGACTTACTTCCAAAAAAGCAAGTTTTTGAAATAAAATATCCCAAAAAGGTATCTTCTAATAAGTTTAACCAGACGATATCTAAGTCATTAATAGGTGATGTTGTGTAACTATATAATAATTTATGGTTATGGAGACATCCTTCTTTTCTCTCTCTCTCTCTCTCTCTCTCTCTCTCTCTCTCTCTCTCTCTCTCTCTCTCTCTCTCTCTCTCTTTTATCTTTTTTCCTACTTTTGGTTCTGTCATTGTAATTGAAATTTGATTCTTCACCACAAAGGTTGCCTGGTCATGTAGGTTTACACTACCATAACTGTGGATGAAGCTGCTCCAGGAGTGAAGGCTATTTTTAGCTTCATCGCTCCTGATCAAAACTCTGGCAAGGTATTTATCCTCCTAGATATGGTAATTTATGTTAATATTTTCTTAGTGCGTTGTTAAAGCTTTATTGGTTCCTTGTGCTATCCCCGAGTGAAATTTATTTTGATGGGGATTGAACTCTAGTGTCATGTTTGGTATGGAGGATTAAATAGTATTGAACAGACTGAGGAAGAACACAAGTTAAAATCTTTTCTATTATATTGTCAACTTCTACTCAGCATTGTGTACCAAACGTGCTCTAGGTGTCACTGACTTCTCGAAATTTTGGTAACAGGTGGAGCTTCAATATTTGCATGAGTATGCGGGAATAAGTACTAGCCTTGGGCTGACTGCAAAACCCATTGTCAACTTCTCTGGTGTTGCTGGGAGCAATAAGGCTGCCTTTGGGACTGATATCTCGTTTGACACCTCTACTGGGAACTTCACCAGATGCAATGCTGGAGTAAATTTCACCACCTCCGACCTGATTGCGTCCTTGACGTTGTGAGTAACTGCTCTGCTTGTTGGACAGGGTAGACTTTACAATACTGGACACTATTAAAGAAGAAAAAAAAGTAAAAATGTTATCCATTTATACTTGCTAGCAAACATAATCTCAGTTAAAAAAAAAACCAAAAAAATAAAAATAAAATTATAGATATCTAACTAGCTGTATCTCGGTGAATGTGGTTATCATCTCTCATTCTATAAACCTCCTAGTACTTCACCATATATGCTTTTGATGAGTTCCTGAAACTCACACTCTCCGAAGACTCTGCTCCTCTTTCCCTTGCATCAAGCCCAGACCCATCCAAAACCCACTTACTCAAAGTAATCCCTTTTCAGAAGAGAGATGGTGAGATTCACAAAATGGCAGAAAAAATTTCGAGATCATGAGAAGAAGCAGATTTGCAAAAGAAATTACAAGTAATTGGTTCGTGTCCCTTAATTTCGCTCTCATCTCATGTATTGTTTTCAAGATTGTATTTTTCTCTCATTCGGTAGAGAATGATTCTAATGTGCAATAATTTGAGGATTTCTCTAAATTGAGAAGGAATAACATTCGTTTTTATAGGTTTATCGATCCCTTGAATTCTATAGTAGATCCAAGGAACATAGGAGTAAACGAAAGAAATCTTAATTGGGGTTGTTGATTTATTGAATGTTGTTTCTATGTAAGGAACAAGATTTAGAGAATGACTCTAATGTGCAATAATGTGTGGATTTCTATAATTTGAGTAGGAATAAAATTCCTTTTTATAGGTTTATCGATCCCTTGAATTCTATAGTAGATCCAAGGAACATAGGAGTAAACGAAAGAAATCTTAATTGGGGTTGTTGATTTATTGAATGTTGTTTCTATGTAAGGAACAAGATATCTGATTGAAAATAGAAAAGTATTTCCCTTGGATACGACTCCAACTGGTTTGGCTCTTAGAGATTGGTTGAGTGAAAATCAATTATGTGCCATTTGTTTGGTGCATTTTGGATGCATGTTAGTTTGCAATTCTGTGAAGCAAAGGGAAGAGTAACAGAACATAGAAAACTGATTTCCGTTGTGTGTTCTTCATGAGAAAGTCTTTTCTTGGATTTTGAATATCATGAATGAGGAAGAAAATAAGTTGAAGACAAAAGGAAAGTTGTTCCCCTATTTTCTTTGCAACTCTGTAGTCTGTACTATGAATTGTATAATAATCACTATTTCTCTATTTGTTAGAAAGTCCAAAAAAATCATCAGAATATAATACTGTAACCAGGTGAAAAACTACAATAATTATCAGAAGAATTCATTATGTGCATGTACTTGAGTATTGAGCCATTTATTGCTGATATGGAACTCTATGCCTGGTTCACATGATAGAATAATAGATTTTGTACATATTTAGGTTGATATTACTTTAATTGATGATTGTGTTTAATCATCCATCTTAAAACTTGATTAGTTTATTATATGTTGTTTTATTTTGGATAACCACTTGTGCTTCTAGAACAAAATTTACTCCTAGGGCCTCTGAATAATTAGTCACTTAGGGCCTCAAATTTCTCAGGGATGGCGCTGCCTTGCATGTTCGTGATAATGAGTGTGTTTTATGTGTAGTTTATTGCTAGTGACTAGTGTAAAAGCTATTTCTGTTCCATGTTCTAGTTTGGTGTCATAGCTCATGTTTTCTCCATAGAATTCACAATCTTCTAAATACACTTGGACATTATGTAAACAAGTACTAACATTCCATTTCCTCGACTTCAGTTAGGAAATATTCTGTGAGTTCTATTGGCAGAACAGGAGAAGAAAAGATTTCTTTGTTTTTCTTTTATCTGGGGACACCCAGATTTAGATGACAATGACGAGTTCTCTTGTTTCTGTCGGTTTTTTGTTTCTTTCCTGACAAGATGGCTGTTTCTTTTTACAGAAATAACAAAGGCGAATCGCTTACTGCATCTTACTTCCACATGGTAAGCCCAATGACCAATACTGCAGTTGGAGCCGAGTTGACACACTGCTTTTCGAGCAATGAAAACAGTCTCACCATTGGGACACAACATTTGTTGGATCCTTTAACCGCAGTGAAAGCTCGAGTAAACAACTACGGGAAGGTAAGTGCTCTTATACAGCATCAATGGCGTCCAAAATCCGTCGTTACAATCTCAGGCGAAGTGGACACGAGGGCAATTGAAAAAAGTGCCAAGATTGGATTGGCTGTTGCTCTCAAGCCATGAAGTTAAGCTTTTTGAAATTGAGGTTGGTGGCATCATGTTGAGATAGTAATAAGGTAGATAGTGTTGATTCTTGGAAGCCCTTGTCTTCTTTGTAAGCTTTTGATGTCTTTCAATATGGTCTTGATTTTTTCATATTCAATGGGTTTGGATTGTAAATTTTTTTTTTTTTTTACTGGGGCATGAACTAGAATGCTTTTTTGACTTGCTTCATAGATGTTGATAGACGACAGTGGCTCAATTATTGAGCTTAAATTCCATTAATGTGCAACATTAATTGATGTTGCTTATATATCACGGTAATAAGATCATTGAACTTCATCTTCAAACGGAATTGGACAGCATGTTTATGTACAGATAGCTCAAGCTTAATTTAGACGAGAAAGTCATTCAATATGGTACCGGAGTAAGCAAATACCCAGTATTGAAGTTTTGCTACTACTATTACGAGGAGAGAAAAAAAAAAGGGACCCACATATTAGAGACACGAATAAATTTCTTCTCTAGCAGCTTAAATCAGATTATTTTTTAGCAGACTCTGTAATTCTCTTATGACGCGTGTAGAGAGTATTGAAATGCACTGGACAATCATGTTGAGCACTACATGCCAAACAATCACTTGAGAATAGAGTACATCATCTGTATATACACAAATCAACATGCAACACTACCAACACAACGCCTTCTGAGATCACAGACGTCATCGTGCAAAATTGAACTGGGCACGTGATGTGTCAAACATGAGAGAGATTCTAACACGGTAAAAATTTACTCTTAACTTCATCTCCGTTTACATTACATTCTTCCCCATAAAGCACCTCTAACGAAGTGAGAGAGAGATTGGACAGTACAATAGCAAGATTTGAAGTTTTGAACTTCTTTTTCTTCCTTATTTAATACTGTTCAATCCACCTTACCAAACATGACATAAATGTATACTCCTGTTACTTTTTCAGTAATCTATGGACAATCGCCAACAAAATATATCCATATCCAAGAATGTTAGAAGAAAGGAAAAGAAACGCAGATTTCCGAACCAATTCTACGGTTTACTGTTTGGTTTCGGTGAATTCCGACTAAACTGATAATGATACGGTGAAGCTTGAGAACCATTTGGTATTGAGAGGCTTCTTGGATGTTGCAGCCCATTTCTCGAGAATGACCCTTGTGTTCTTAGGCCATTTTTAACATTTGGACTAGACCCAACACGCTCAGTTTGCACAGTCTGAAAATAGTACGATGAGCTTGCCATATCCTTCAGACCTGGCAAAGGCTTTAAGGCTTCAACAACTTCACTCATCAGAGGCCGGGCTTTGGGATCCCGGCTAAGGCAAGACGCAGCCAACTGTGCAGCTTTTTGGGCACCTTTTATACTAAAGTGCCCCTCGAGCCTAGGGTCTACTAGACGATAAAAGCGTTTCCTCTCTCCCAGATGAGGCCTAGCCCATTCCACAAGGTTATGCTCCCCATTAGGCCGATTCTTGTCCATTGATCTTCTACCTGTGAGCATCTCGAGCAAGACAACACCAAAGCTATAGACATCACTCTTTGATGTAAGATGACCTGTAACAGAGAAGGATAGAATCCAATCAGAATAAATAGATATGTCATGCAAACCCTGAAGAATTATTCAAGGCATCTAACAAACATGAAAAATCCCAGATCAAGTTTGAACATCCTTAACCATAAAATTTTGACACGCTTTTATTATTAGAAACATTTTTAAACATATTTTGCAGAGATGAATTCGAATTCAAACACAATCAAGGATATCACACGTAATAATGGATAGTTATTGAGCAAGACCAAATAAAAATATTAGATTTCCAACACTTCTCTTGCACAAGTGAATTGCATCGGGTGGGGAAACATCTAGCCTCCTAAGCGTACTCATTCCATGTTTGTTCAAGACCATGATACATTGCTAGAAGGATATAGAATGATATAAGGCAACATGTACAATGAACAAGCACTATGTTCAAGATGAGCATAAGATACCCATCCATAACAGCCTTCACGACTCCTCGTAAGTAGAGATACTGCACTAGAATTGAACAGGAAACACTAAAACATGAAAAATTCCAAGGCTGTGTGGATGCAATATCAGAATTTTGGCACCATCACGAACAGCATAGAACAATTTCATCACAACTGTCATTGGCTCAGTTCATAGTATCTTAATAAAAAGCATTCTAAAACAAAAGGTGAAACAAACAATAAATAGAAGAGAGATACAAATTTAAATAGACCAGATTCCCACCCTATCCTGAAGTTGACCTATGAAGTTTTACTTATACATAAGATTCAGCCATGGAGTTGTTGCAGTCATTCCACCAGAGCAAATGAGTGATATAGAGCAGGAAGGGGTTTCAGTCACGATTGTATAAGATTCAAAACGGAAAACGTCTTGTCAGCTAAGGATGAAGTATAGTCTCAGATGAAAAGATTTCCTATTACTTAAGAAATTGCCATGTAACTTTTCCTTTATTCTATAGGTTTTCTCGAGTTATCTTAGGACTCTCCATTCTCTTATTTCACTTTTTGAATCCTCATCCTTTTGGTAGGAGCATTATTTTGCAGTTAGAGATGCATAAAAATTTCACCTGTCATGACATATTCTGGGGCAGCATAACCATAGGTTCCCATCACACGGGTAGAAACGTGAGTTTTTCCTTCATCTGGAGCATCTTTAGCAAGTCCAAAATCAGAAAGTTTGGCATTATATTCCTGAAAAATAATGCTATTATGTTAATTCATATTTCAGGGAAATGCATTTTAAAAGAATGTGGTTTGCCAAGAGTAGGGAACTTACAGCATCCAACAGGATGTTAGACGTCTTAAAATCACGATATATCACGGGTCTTTCTGCTTCCTCGTGAAGAAAAGCAAGACCCTTTGCAGCACCAAGAGCAATTTTCATCCTGATAGACCATGGAAGGGGCAAAGACCCTACAAATGATAACGATTCAATTAGCGGAACATTGCTACATGGGTTAAAAAATAAGTGCTCAAGCACTGAAAATGTGAAACAAAGATATTATGATATTAGTTTCATACTGTCTTTCGAAAGGAAAATGTCATTTATATGTCCAACACAAAATGCTCAAATGCAGTGAAAATGGAAAAGATTTGAAGCACCAGAATCTGATAATGAATAGGGGCTTTCGCCTCCACTCGAAACTTTGGTTGGATGCTGCTTCATCATAGATGTCATTGTCATCAGTAAAACTTACTGCTGCTTTCACTTACCCATATTTTAATGTTAACATTATCAAATATTTTTCTTCAAGAAAGTAGGATTTGGTAGTTTTTTTTCTCCACCTGCCTTCATTCGGGTCATTATGCAACTATAGTCTTTATGTTCCAATCCAAATACGTTACGCAAACATGCATCTAGGAAAACGCAGCTACCCTACTATGATATATTGATATGCAAGATTGTTCCAGAGTTTGTCAAATGCAAACTAAAAAATAAACATCTTTCAGTTGGAATTCACCGTGGTTTATTATCAGACCGTGCATCAACACACCCAACAAGAAGAACATGCTTGCTGAACCAAACAAGAATTAAAGGAAGTAAAGTATCAATAAATCTGACCCTTTTTGACTAACTGAAATTAGGAATTTAGACCATAAAATATGAACTAGCAAGTGAACGAAAAATTTTAGTGCTCGCATATCATAAAAATGGTTTGGAACTCCAACTTGACAAATATAGGACATGATTCTAACCTACAGAGTCACATTACTATTAAAATAGAAGAAACACAGATATTTCATTATTTAGAGAATGTGTCCAGGTCTCCTGGATTTTCAACCAAATTCCAAGGAGATAACTCGTTCTAAAATCACGCACAAGAAATAGAAGAGATTCTCTCAAATGAATTCTATATGACATAACCTGAACTCTAACAGGTCATCCATGCAAAATACACTGGAAGAAGATTCAATACATACTTCTGAAAAGGTGGTTCTCCAAGCTTCCCCGAGGCATAAACTCGTAAACTAACAGCCTCTGATCTTCTTCTATACAGTAACCAATTAATGTAACCAAATTACGATGGACAAGATCACCCAGAAAATTTACTTCAGCCTGCCAAAAAAAAAATTGCAATTCAGATAATCCAAACAAAATAATACCAATAAAACAGGACTGACAGCTACTTCAAGAAAATCATATTGAGAAAGCATCAAACCAGCCATTCTTTATGACCCTGAAGTCCATCGTGATTGAGGGTCTTCACAGCTACAGTAAGTCCTGTTCCAGGCTTCACCGGTGCTGTCCCATTCTCTTCAATCCACCCCTTAAATACACAACCAAATCCCCCTTCACCAAGAAGAGATTCGGGTCTAAAATTTCTTGTGGCCAGCTTCAGATCATTAAATGTGAATTTTCGAAGCCGAGAAGATACTTTAAGTTCCTCTTCAAGTTTGAAGCTGGAAGATTTGCTTTCAGCATTGCTCGTGGTGGTGGATGGAAGTACCAGGGAAGCTGGTTGGTCTTTACTAGTACCGTTTGCTGATTTACTTTCTGTTCACACGCACAATGAAGCAATACGTAAGAAGAAGGCAGACTCCCGATTGGAAAAGTCTACATCGGCATTGTCTGGCGTAGCATGCAGTATATCTCACTATATGTTAATAGGACTAAACTTATTCAACTGAGTAAATGGAGATAATATCTAGTAACAAGTTAACAAGTATTAGCACTGAATATGTAATAGAAGACTAACCGTTGACAGCAACGATTACCGTTTCCAAATGTATTCAGTTCAATATTATGAAACTTCAAAACAAGTAACATTAACTATTGGACCAAAATTTGTAAGCACCTAAAGTAAGCTCATTTTGCACAACATGATAAGCAATGTTCTATTAAGTTTCCCGCAACTTTAAATTGTAAACATTGCACCTTCAGCTATTCACCTTATGTCTGCAAAAGGATTATACACGAAAAATTTAATTCTTGACATAGTTACAATTCTTGGAACAACCAAAAACACTGATCAGCATCCTTAATCATACTGGCTCTCTAACTATATGCTCACTATACACCATTAATTTTTGTTGCAATTACATAAATGTGCTAAAATGTCACCAGACTGCCTAAGCAATTGGATATCCAAACAAAGAACAAAAAGAGAACAAAAATAGATATCAAATCAGACTAACCAATGAATGAAAAATGAAAGCACTAATAAAAGATGAATTTTAACTCAGAATTTGACACTTGGAAAGTGGAAAATGAGTAAATAATTACCGCGGGCGCTGATGCCACTGATAGAGGTATCAACTTTAGATCTTGAACACATACAGCTGCCAATATACCTCAACTTAATCCAACAACCTGACCCCTCCACAGCATCATCATTTTTCTTCTTCTTCCTTCCCTTTGATTTCACCACATCCCAAGATTCCGCCTTCAAGCTATCACCACCAAGTCCCATCTTTAACAAACCTAGAATCAACAAAAACCCCCAAATCCCAATTTCCACCCAACCTCCTCCTAAACAAAGTTTACCAAATAGTATCTCACTACCAGTCCTATTCCCCACTAAACCCCTAGAATCAACTAAATCAAGCCAAACGTGTTTAAAAAATCAGCCAGAGATAACAAAAGACCACCTTTCACCCACTTTGAAGAAAACCCAAATATCCAAACTAGAACAGGTGACTTTCTTCTCTTCAAGAACCAATTTTTACTCAAAAATCCACGAGAAGAAATTGAAAAATAGCTCAGCCTAGTAACAGGATCAGCTAATAAAACATCCTTCGTCCACTTTTAAGATTAACCTAAATACCTTAAAATATTACTTGTCACTCTTTCCACTTCAAGAACCACTTTTTTCTCAAAATAAATAAATAAATAAAATAAAACCCAGAGAAAAATAATGAAATAACTCGGACCCAGTTGAAAAGTGATTAGCTGAAAATTACATTAATAGGGCTCAAAAGAGCTCAGTGATTGCAGATCACATGCTGACATTCAAAGAATAAAACTTTACCCCTTGGCTCTCTGCAACAAGCAACTCTGAAATCAGATAGTAGTAAGAATAATAACGATAATAATCTTAGTTCAAAAAGTATAACAATTACGACGCCACCACCCCAGAAATGTCTGTTCTTGGAAAGGATATTGGAATCCCAACAAAAGACTCAAATATGCTGACCAACAATGCTTAAAAGAATATTAGATGAAAATTTTACTAATTATCAAACGGTATTTTTGATATTTATCTATTGCGAACAATGTGTATGTACGTAATTTATGACTGTATATATATAACAAAAATTCTTTTAAAATGAGAATTATCTGTTCTTACTTTTTAATAGAATCAATGACTAAAAAGCAAATGGGAGGCTGCCCGGAGAACATGGGCAGGAAGTTCAAGTGCCATAGCACCTTTTTGGGCAATTTGTATTTTTTCAAGGTGTATTTGGTTATAAGGAAAATAATCCTTTTTTGTATACATAAATGTAAAATTTTATAGATCAAAACTCATATATACAAATACATCGAGCATACTCGAACAAAATAAATTGAAACTATTACAAACAAAAAGATGTAATGATTGTGGGACGAAATCACGTAAATAGTTATTATTAACTAACGTTTGAGTTAACAATATTTATATTTATAATAAAATTCGAATATCGTTTAATCACATTGTACTATATATCGATTAAAAATATACTTAACAAGCACTTATATTACGTTACTATTCTCCCTTTTAACAAGTGAACAAGAAATAACTTCGAATTTGGTTATTAAACCTATAATCCAACAACCAATTAATCCTTCCTTTGCATATATAGTTGATTTTAGATTTGATGTAATACCGTACTCCGTTTTCACATTCTAATATAGAGAAAAAAATATGATCGTTTTATTACAAGAAAAGTTATATTTATAAAATGTACGTTTTGATATCAAAAGAAAAGAAAAATTAATTGTACATTAACGTGAAATATTGTTTTTACAAAATCGACGTCAACTTATTGATAAGTGAAGAATTGCTGACATTTCAAGTTTGCTTCGTGTAAATTCGTGTTAATATTGATTTAGATTTTATAGAATAAAAAAAATATTGATAAAGCAAAGGGTAAATTAGGAAAGAGAATATTTGGTCAGTTTCCAATAGTGGGAAGTGGAAAACTCGGGCAGTCAGGGCAGGAGAGATAACTAGAGGCGGGACCCACCACTATGGAGATGTGTTTGGTTTTTGGTTTGCTGAGGCGACCACGCGCGTTAACGGGTGATTTTAACACCACTCCTATTAGTGCATCTTTCCTTTGTGAATAATACAGTTCATAGTCAAATAATAGGTGAATTTTATGAATAATACAGTTCATATACATTAATTTTATTGTTAAGTCAATCCTCAAATAACAAATTGTCACGTTAGACGACTATCGATAATGAACGATTATGAATATCGTTACTCTTTCTTTATTCTTTTAAAATTTGAAAAGTTATACACTTTAAATATTTGTATTTGAAAGTTACTTTTAAAATAAGTAAATTAAAATTTTGCATTTTAGATGATTTTAAGCTCTACATTTTATAGGATATCTAACTTAAAAACTATAAACCATGCTTTTCAAGAACTGCAAAACATGTTCTTCGACAATTACTTAATTCAATAAAAGTAAATGATATACATCATGTATTCTTAAATTTATTAAATCATCACGTAGTCACGAACAATCAGCCTTCAATGGATTGTCTATTAGTCGGATGAGGACTAGCTATCTTTCGTCAACTGGCTACTAATCATTATTTTGGAGTGATTTTACAAGCCCTTCCTCTGATAATGGAAAGTTGATAAGTCGACTTTGTCATCGCATACTCTCTTCCAAGTTTGAAGTTGTTATTGGACGAGAAGATGAGAACGGTCCAAGATCTTAAACATCTTGGAAGGATATTCGTCTTCTTCAAAAAAATAAATCTTATTTTGTTGATTGAATTAAATAATCACCCAAAGATCAATATTTTTGGTTAGCAAGTTTTGTAATATTATTATAGACTATTGTGTGGACTTAATTATTGATAAAACCCCATCAAATATTGGGATTATCTATGCTAATTAATCAACGTACAAACTGAAATATTAGTTTATCAGACATCCATGGTACTTACTATACCACGAATCTTGCATTAATTATTGTGTACAAGTGTGTTAACAATTATGAACTAGAGTTATAAAATATGAAGCCAAATATACCTTTGCAGAGCCAAATATACCTTTGTGCTCTACAAACGCCTAAATGGTAAAACTACTTATAAGTAAAATTTAATTAATTTACTTATAAGTAGATATAAAAAAAGCATTAGTATTTATTATTTTAGAATCTACAAAGCCTATTTACGTCTTCAAATAGATTATACGTTAATCCAAAATAAATTCAACGCACGATACATAACTCCTAGTAGTTTGTCCAATAAATTAATAAGTCAAGCATTCTCGACCAATTAAATCAGGTAATATTTACGCGAAATACCTTTTGCTCTCACTAGGTCATCCTCCAAACCATATATATAGTTTTTTTTTTTAAAAAAATGTTTAACATAATTGCTTATAAACAATAATGACACTTTACGAGAAAGTGACTAAACCTCTTTTTGGTTTGACTAATAAGTAAAAATCAATTTTTTTAGTAAATATTGATAAATTGGATGAAATGCGTAATTGAAAAGTTAATAAAAGTTATGAATCCTACGAAATTTTTGATTAAAAAATGAGTTCCAAAAAAAAAAATGAATTTTAAAAAGTTAGGACCAAACACGGACTTAGTCATAACATAGCAGGCAGAGGCAGACAAGTTTAAAATTTTATCAATTCTTGAAGCAAGGTACCTTTCAAAATCTTAATATTTTGTACGAAATTTGTCCAAATGTGCCTTTTATCAACCGGAAAAAATAAATAAAAAAAGATATTATCTCATATTTAGAAGCCCATTTATAGGCAGATTTCAGGAATAAATCTCTTGGACTAACACTGGGAAAAAAGTCAGAATTAAAGTTGGTATTTTACCTAACTAAATTAAAGTTGGAATGTTGAAGAAGCAAGCTGCCCTCTTTGGTTCCAGCCTGAAAATTTTAAAATCATACCAAATCGCTTTTTTCTTCCTTAACCCTGTCGAGTGTTGTCAAATTGAACGCCCCAAACAGGACGATAATATTTTGCTCAAGCTAACCTAGTGGTGTCAAAAGAGCAGCCGCTCGGCTCGTAAAAAACGGGCAACGAGCCGCTCGGGCTCGTAAAAAAGGGGCAACGAGCCTCTCGGGCTTGTCTCACGAGCTGAGCCACTCGGCTCGCTCTCGGCTTGTTTTTGACGAGTGACTCGTCAAAAATTTTTTTTTTTATATTTTTTT
>CAIGRN010183805.1:0-10480 GCA_903798345.1 Fraxinus anomala | reverse complement strand
AAATAATAATTAAAATATCTTTGGGTTTTAATAGTAACCTTATATATTATATGATGACTAGTGTGCAATTTATATTTTAGGGGTATTTTTGGTAGTTCCAAATGTTTAAAAGGGTCAAGGGCCATTCTTGAATTATGACTTTGTAATAAGGCTATTGGCATATATATTTCCTCTTTATTTTTTTTATGATGAGAGGAGATCAACTTATAAATATTGTGGAGCGTAGCATTACACTATAAATTCCTTGTTATTGACCGCTTCAGTGGAAGTGAAGAAAGCTATATTTATAATCCATATGAAGAAGATGGTGACTTCGATATGCTTGTAGAAAATGTCTTCCTCATGCTAAATAATAAAATGAATGAAGCTAAAATATTTTCGGTTAAATTAAGTAACATGCTTATAGAGGGTCTCTTTGTCATTCAACTCAACAATTAAATAAGAGAACATATAGAAACCGAGAAACTAATCATGACGGAGCCAAAAGAATTAGTGACATTCAAAGAAGATAAAATTAACGTGCACACCTCCAACTTCATTCATTTTGGAATTAAAGCCAATGAGGAGATTGAAAAATCTTCTTTTTCTTTTTCTTGTTCTTTATTTTGAAGTTTTTTTGTTTATGGTCATTTTTTAGACAAACATTATCATAAACAATTTGTTAAGCAAAGATAGGAAAACTATATTTCTTATTCATGTAGATAAGACAGAGGATTATTATGGATATTTGTTAATGTCGAAATAATCAATGAATGAGAGAGAATGTACAAATGTTATTTCGTGTAAACAAAAAAGTAATATGTTGTAAGAATGTAATCATAGTATCTTTTACATCAACACCATGTTCAAGGCAGCATCAGCATGCGATATACTTGTAGTGACCTCTACATAAGATCACGAAGAAGTGACAAGCACAAGGTGAGAACCAAATGGTTTCAACAGGATACTCAGGGCAATGGCTCGACCCCTTTGACCAAGACCTCGGCTCATCAAAGAGACGTGTTGAGCAGGGGCGGAGCCCAATGAGGTCCAGTGCAAACACAGGCTTGCACTGAACTTTTGGGCTCAACCCAATGGCCCAAATTTCTTTTTAATGAATATCCACTAATGCCTACTTCCCAGCCCAAATTGTGTTTTGTTCCTAAGGAATCTAAATTGTTTCTCAACCTTTACAATGAAATGATAAATGCCTTGTTTCATGGTCATAGAATATTATACCACGTACGTAACTCATAAGATGAATTGAAAACTTTGACTCTACCATTTCTGTAAAGAAAAAAACAAGTTGGTGAACATATGAATTTTGAATTGTATTTGTACTGTTCGATTATATCTCCCTTTAGTTTCCACTAAATTAATCTATTTA
Source organism: Fraxinus anomala (assembly GCA_903798345.1). NCBI lineage: Eukaryota > Viridiplantae > Streptophyta > Magnoliopsida > Lamiales > Oleaceae > Fraxinus > Fraxinus anomala. The sequence goes on along the minus strand of CAIGRN010183805.1, from coordinate 9,114 downwards.
AGAATGGTATGGGTTGTGGGCATACAATTCGTCTTTGATAATTGATATGCAAAAGAAGCTTGAAGGAAGAAAGTATAGTTATTTAATATTATCAACCATATCCTTTGTTCCCTTCTTGCACTATTTTAAGCATTCGAATCTTTAGTTCTTTTCTTTTTGTGCTTATTTATTAAGGAAGAATTAACAGAAGCTGGCAGCTCAATACGATAAGTGCACATTCAGTGAGAGAATGCATATCCGATGACCATCTCTCCTTGTTGTTATTGGATCACCATTCTGTTATTGAAAGATTCCAACATGATCCCTAATTTATGGAACCACCTAACAGCCGTAATATCTAGATTCTTCCTGTAGTAATGCAATGTATTATATATTGAATAAGCTCAATCAATGTAAAATATAGGTTTAGCATTCAATTACATTTTCAACTTGGTATCGGAGCAAGCAATGGCAAACTCCAGTAATATTCCTCAAAATGCCGATCCTACAACTACTTCAGCATCTTTCTCCAACAGCACTGCTGCACCATTGCTAGGAAACAATCAGCTCTCACCATTCAGTATTAACTTGACTCAAATCGTGTCTGTGAAGCTAGATAGAAATAACTATCTGCTATGGAAGAACATGATTCTCCCAATTATCAGAGGACATAATCTGGAAGGCCATATTCTTGGGACAAAGCTGTGTCCTCAAGAATTTACTGGTATTCAAATCATTGGTGAAGCTGGGACTAGTGTTGAAATAGTGAAGAACCCGAAATTTTGTCAATGGATGTCAACAGATCAGCTGTTGATGGGATGGCTTTACTCTTCCATGACTACAGACATTGCAATGAGAGTAATGGGTGCAGCCAACTCAAATGAACTATGGACTGCCACTGAAGAAACCTGTGGAGTTCAAAATAGATCAATGATAACCTTTCTCATTGGCGAACTTCAGAAAACAAGGAAGGAAAATTTGAACATGGACCAATACCTGAACAAGGTGAAACAACTTGCTGATAATCTGGAGATTGCAGGCAAAACTATCACTCAGACAGATTTGATCACCCAAATTTTAGCAGGACTTGATGAAGATTATACGCCAATTGTTGTTCAACTTAATAACAGAGATCACATCTCTTCGGGAGAACTTCAATCTACATTAATGACTTATGAAAGTTGAATGTAACACCTCAATTCAATCAGAAATGAAATGGCAGGTTTGAACCTTGATCAAACCTCAATCAACATATCTCAGAGATCAAGTTTTGGTCACGATCACTTCAGGTCTAATAGGCTAAATATGGGAGGAAGATTCATGAATTTTAGCTACTACAGAAGTGGAAGAAGAGGTAGAAGCAGGGGAGCCAATTCATTTGGGGTGTAACAGACCAATTTGCCAAGTTTGTGGAGAGGTTGGTTACAAGGCAAACATCTGTAACTTTAGATATGATGAACGATACACTGGCACTTCACCAAATCAGAGGACAAACTACAATTCACCACCTGCAGCCCTCATAGCATTTCCAAACATAGTGAGTGATCCAGCATGGTTTGCTAACACAGGAGCCAGCAACCACATTACATCTGAAAAGGGAAACATTGCTTCCGCAAGTGAGTACACTAGTAATGAGAAAATCATGGTGAGAAATGGAAGTAAGTTGAATATTTCACATTTTGGAACTTCACATATTTCTGCCCTAAATGATAAAACACTAGCGTTAAACAAATTACTACTTGTGCCTGAATTAAGAAGAATCTGATTAGTGTATCACAACTGACCTCAGACAACAAAGTTTTCATGGAATTTCACCCTACTTATTGTTTTGTTAAGGACATGTTAACGAATGAGGTGATGTTACAAAGGAAGCTTAAGGATGAGCTATATCAGCTGGATTTCTCTCATCAAAACATCAGGCAAACTCCACACCAGTCAAGTCTTCCAAATAAGTTCCACTACAATATATCTTCTGCTTCTACCAGTCAAGAGTCTTCAATTAATTCCAATCAAAAGTCATATGTTGTTTTCCTTGTTGATTCGAGTCAAGAGTCTTTAGATGTTAATGTTTGGCACAAAAGGCTTGGTCATCCATCCAGCCAAGTACTAAGCTAAGTATTCAAAGTCTGCAACCCGAAAATTAAAGAAAAGTCCATTAAATCTTTTTGCAATGCGTGTCAACTTGGCAAGTCTCATTTGATGCCTTACTCACTGTCCTTATCACATGCTAAAACACCTCTAGAATTAGTACATACTGACATATGAGGACCTATACCTATATTGTCTACCTCAGGTTCTAAATACTACATCACCTTCTTAGATGATTAGAAGCCTTGAAGACATTTAGCCAGTTTAAAAAGCTTGTTGAAAATAAATTAAATCACAAAATAAAGACTCTGCAGGGTGATTGGGAAGAGGAATACATAATCTTCATTGAATTCTTGACACAAGAAGAAATCGAGTTTAGGCATCCATACCTCTACACTTCAGCATAAACATATTGCTGAAACAAGATTGACATTATTAGCACAAGCTCAACTACCTCTAAAATACTGGTGGGACTTTTTCCCTACTGCCACTTACCTCATAAATAGACTGCCAACACCTACTTTCAAACTATAATCTCCCTATCAAACTCTATACAAAAAGGAACCCAACTACAAAACCTTAAAGAACTTTGGATGTGCCTGCTATCCCTACTTGAGGCCATATCAGAAACAAAAATTCGGTTTTCACTTAACAAAATGCATCTTCCTTGGTTATAATGATGCTCATAAATTGTACAATCGTCTGAACTCTTTAGGTAAACTATATATTTCAAGACATGTTTTCAATGAGCTTGAGTTCTCTTTCGAGTCATTGTTCAATGTCAAAAACCAATCTCAGTCTGCAGCACCTGAAATAATTGTTCTTTATATCTATCTTCCAACTGATCCAAACAACTCTGTCACCACTCTAAGCTCCACTGATACAGCTCAAACTGAAGCAACTTTTGACCAACATCACTTACTGTCTGACAGTCAACAAGAAGATAACCTTTATGATAAGAACTTAAGAGAGGTTGAAAGTATTGAAAATGAAGGCAATCTTGAACCAAAAATTGCAGAACCAGCAATTGATATGCTGTAGAATATTGAAAGGAATGAACGAAATCAACAGGCAAATAGTAATCAAGTTCAATAGATAGGTGGAAATCAGATTCAAGAGAGACTAAGAGTTCAAAATCAACACCCTATGGTTACTAGAGGAAAAACAGGTATTTTAAAGCTAAAATCTCACTTGGCAAAATCAATTGAAAATGGTGCAAATCTGTTTGAGCCTAAGAATGTAAGAGAAGTACTGATGAATGGAAACTAGAAGAAGGCAATGGAAGAAGAATTCAATGCCTTAATAAAGACCAAAACTTGGAAGCTTGTACCTTCGTTTCCAACTTATAACATAGTAGGTAACAAGTGGGTGTTTAAGATCAAACATAATGTTGATGGATCAGTTCAAAGATTCAAAGCCAGGTTGGTGGCAAAAGGGTTTCATCAAGCACCTGGAATTGACTGCTACGAAACATTCAGTCCAGTTATCGAACCATCCAATTTGAGGATCATACTTACTTTGGCAATTGCAAAGGATTGGATCTTTAGACAGGTAGACAGAAATAACGCCTTCCTGAATAGAGACTTGGATAAAACTGTTTACATGAATCAGCCAGAGGGCTTTGTAGATGAATCTAAGCTTAATTATGTATGCAAACTCAATAAGGCTCTCTCTATGGTTTGAAACAGGCACCTAGGGCCTGGTATGACAAACTGAAAGCTACATTTTTGAGTTGGAAGTTCAAGCAGTCTGTGGCTGACACATCCTTGTTCTATTTCAAGACAGATAAGCAGGTGATCTTTGCTCTAATTTATGTAGATGATACCGTCATAACAGAAAATGATAAAGATCTGGTGCAAGGTTTCATAAGTTCACTTAATATGAAGTTTGCACTGAAGGATATGGGAAGATTGCATCATTTTCTTGGAATTGAAGTAGTGTGGCATGATTTAGGCATTCATCTCACTCAATCCAGATATATCACTAACTTGCTTAAAAGGTTTGAACTTGAAAATTTGAAGCCATGCCTTACACCAATTCTAAGTCACCATTTCTAAGTCTGATGGTGAAGTGTTGGCTAAGCCTTCAACCTACATGAGTGCAGTTGGGGCCTTTCAATATCTTTCACATACCAGACTAGACATCACTTTTACTGTCAACAAGTTAAGCCAGTTCCTGTAGTCTCCAACTTCCATCCACTGGCAGCTTTAAAGAGAGTGTTAAGATATCTCAAAGGCACTATAAATCATGGTTTATGGATCCAAAGAAGTGATAGATTAAACCTAAATGGCTACTCAGACGCTGATTGAGCTTCTTGTCCAGATTATAGAAGATCAACAGCGGGCTACTGCATCTACTTGGGTGACAATCTGATATCTTGGTCCTCAAAGAAATAGCATGTAGTGGCTGGCTCAAGCACAAAATCTAAGTACAGGACACTAGCTTCAACTGCTTCAAAGGTGGCGTGGATTCAGTCACTGTTTCAGGAACTTGAGCTTCCACTAGCTGGAATCCCAAGTTTGTAGTGTGACCACATGAGTGCAAGAGCTCTTGCTACAAATCCAGTTTATCATGCCAGAACAAAACACATAGAGCTGGACATCCATTTCATCATGAACAAGGTGTTGTCAAGAAAGCTTGAGTGAAATATATTCCTACCTCAGATCAAATTGTAGACTTGTTGACTAAAGGATTGAATCACTCGAGATTTCTTTTCCTGAAGGACAAGCTTTGAGTTATTCCAGTACCTTCCAGCTTGAGGGAGGGTGTTAAGGAAGAATTAACATAAGCTGGCAGCTCAATACGATAAATGCACATCCAGTGAGAGAATGCATATCCGGTGACCGTCTTTCCTTGCTGTTATTGGACCACCATTCTGTTATTGAAAGATTCCAACACGATCCATAATTTATGGAACCACCTAATAACTGTAATATCTAAATTCTTTTTGTAGCATTGCAATGTATTATATATTGAATAAGCTCAATCAATGTAAAATATAGGTTCGGCATTATCTTCTTCAATTACATTTTCAACTTTATTGAAAGAAATACTGTTTTCTTTATAGAATGATAAAAAATATCATTGCAGCGAAACTGGATATCGCATTTGCTTGAAATGTCAACCAACTGGGACTAGTTCTAAAAAGGAAAAAAAAAATCGAAAATTAGAAAAACAGGTGATCTGATTTTGAGACCAAACGAATTACTATTTCAACATGATAAAGAAATCTACTAGATGATTCATCCAAATCAAAAGGTGATTCCAAATTTTATAGAGTTGTGCTGTGGGTAGAACCCCCACCCATATCTCACAATAGGGGGGATGGTGGGTTTTTTATGGTAATTTTTTATTACCATGGATCCCGCATGGGGCCCACCCATGAGAGTGTATGTAAAACTTTTGTGAAACAAATTTTTATACATAGGACTTTGTTCAAAATTTATATCACTTACAGAAGTTGTATACCTGCAGTAAATGAAGAAAAGTTGTAGTACTTGGTTTTGAGGTAAGTTCTGATATTTGATAGCTCTAGTGTACATCAATTCTTGGTGGTCCCATTACCTAATGGTTTAAACTGTACAGTTTGTTTCTAGAAAATTCTAGATTTAAACAAAAATAACACAGAATTTGGGAATTGTCTGACTAAATATTTAGTTGTGTTTTCATTAGTCTAATCCATTTTAACTTACTACTTAATATGAGATTTGGTTCCCCTTGAGTTCTGATATTGTTGTCTGGATAGATAGATCCTCTCAGCATACCTAAATATTTAGAAATTGCCGATCATTGACTAATGAAAGTAGGTAACTTGGCACTTGCCTTGTTGTGAATGCAGCTCCTTAGTGCTTAAATGATTGATATTGCTTAGAAATTACAAATTTACATCATTATCGGGTAGATTTGTTCTACTCTTGTTCTACTCTATCATCGATCTACAATTTCAATATTTTAAAAGATAGTTTCTTGAAGGTAAATACATAGTTACTTCTTTGTGTAGTTTGGTCATGTCCACAATATTCATTTTCTTCTTTTTACAAGAAAAGCTTGATTCGACTTGTTGTGCTTTATCCATTAGATTTCTTTATATTAAATCTCGTTGTACTTCATGATTAACTTGAGACATATTTTTTACATATGCTCTAACAAAGAGTTTAAAGTGTTGAACGACCTTGGTGATCTTGCAGAAAAGTTAGTTCCGATAAAGAAATATGAAGTATATCCATTAGTTTACAAACTTTTGACTTTAACATTGATTCTACCGGTTGCTACCATTACAGTGGAGAGAGTCTTTTCTGCAATGAGTATTGTAAAAGATAGATTGCGTAATCAGATGGGTGATTAGTGTATGAATGATAGTACAATTTTTTATGTAGAGAAGTATATATTTTTGAAGCTCAATAATAAAGTTATTGTACAACGATATCAAAGTATTAAAACTCGCAAATAACAAGTATAATTTATAAATTATGTCATTTTTATTATTGTCGTAATATTGTTTTATATTTTCATCATCATTAAATCCATAACCAAAATATCGACGTTCAACATCGATAAATTGTGCCCGCACCGAGTTACTTCCTAGCTTTGCCCCTGGTGCCAAGCTTATGCTCAACTTGGCCCACGAGTTAGCCATTCTCTCCCTCCCCTCCCCTTTTTTTTTTTGAAAACCTTTCTCTTTTTATCCGGGTTTGAAACCTTCTACTTAATTTTCGAGTAGATGGAGTCGAAATTATACACAAACGACTTTTTAAGTGTATAAATTTTTTTAAATAAAATATTATTAAGAAAATAGCAATGTTTGATTATATGACAAAATTTATGCAATATCATTTACCTGATTACAAACGATTTCGACATACTTATAAAAACAAGCATCTTGGCAATCCTTTAGGCACATTAATTCCTCTAAAATTTCTTATTTGAGTCAGCTCCTGAACTCAAACAGGGTTCATTTACTTGTACTAAAAGAAGATTTTGGAACTATAATGATAACTAGAGGTATTAATAGATCTTTTGCAATCACAGAAACAATTGGATATCTTTGTTTGTTACATCGCCAAAAATCAAGTAAATCAAATAGTATTGCATCAACAGGTTATACCTTTCTAAGCATTTGATGATTAAAATATCAATGTAATTCAACAGACATTCTACTTGGAGCTGAGTCCGATGTCTGGGTATATGCAGGAGGCATATTAGACAAACCTACATCAAATATTTCATCCCTAATGCTTTCAAATAAATTCAATATTTCTGCATTGTCTTCTTGAAGATTAACGGTGGGGATGGATGTGAAGAGTGCCCGACTAACATCCACACTCAATCACTATGTATTCAATTCATACATGGAAGTTAACGTATTTTCTAAATTAGAATAAGTAGATGCATCAAAATTTACATAAATACAATATTTATGATTTTACTAATAACTTATTTAATACCTTTCAAATTGTGATTGGGGTCCATTACGCATGTCAAAGGAAATAACATAGGCAAGTATTTCCAATATTTTCCTAAACTACAGTAGAATACAATATTCCATCAAAATTGAGATCATTTATGTATTTATTAAAATTTATTGCAATAACAAAAGACATTCAAAAACTCTAGAACTAGTGGGGTTGTATACCATAAATAAGATGTTTGTAGAATCATCAAAATTTGACAAAAATCTTTTAAGATTAGAAGGTAATTCTCAATCGATATCAATCAAAACAGACTCGTCATCATCTCTTGTAGTTGTATTAATAGAATTATAAAATCTTTCATCAATGCTTCACATCTTTCACATAATTTTAGTAATAAGTAAGTCGGGTTCCATCTATATCCAACATCAATTATAAGTTTTTTGGAATCCATACCAAATTACTAAAGCATTTCTAATTCTATTCATTTAATATTTAATATGTTTCATATCGTCTTATACAATTAAATTTAATATGTGACACACACAATGAACATGAAATAAAAAATCATCGAAATTAGGTTTGAGAACTCTGCACAGTTTATCAATAATAAGCTTATTAATACTAGCATTATCAAATGTAAAAGAGTGAATTTTATTTTCGCAATAATATTCTTTAATTGTTTCATAAGAGTATTAAATATGTTATTAGCATTATGAGGATACACAATTATTTTAAAATCAATTATTTTTTATGCATAGTCAAAGTGAGTCTATGTAGTATGCAGCTATAGCTATGTAACATTTTTTATTAATGCATTTTCATAAATTTGAAGTAAACGATATAAAAAAACAATATTTATGTGAATTATGAATCAATAGTTTCTTGTGTTTAAAGAAATAATCTATGATATCATAACAAAAAGTGTTTCTACCTACCTCAACGTATCTTGGTTGAAGATATTCTTTTACGAATGCTGTGAAATGTTTGTTGTCTACTATGTTAGTGATAACTCAGGATCGACATCAAATTTCACCATTCTTTCATGAGCATTTTCCTCCAAATATATCAATGTGCTAAGTGTGGTAGAACTGGGATCGGGAGAAGGAGTACCAATTGCAATTGTATTTGAGATCCACCAACAATCCTATGTTTGGCTGTATATTTGAGGTAGTAAAGGTTGATATGGGTAGTCTTGACACACTTTTTCCATGATAATCATGTTTGGCAATATTTATACATTGCTTTACACTTTTGAACCTCGTCGGCTGTATGACCCGTTGAAATCAATTTAAAGTATTTCCAACACATTGCAAATTTTTCACCCTTTCGCATCTCTCTTGCATCAGGAATTTCTAGTCTCGGTTTCGCAGCTTCTTAATCAATTTCATTAAAATCAATTGAATTACTACTTTCGTAATCTTCATCAACGCCCGAATTCGGAAAATCGATGGGAATCGGGATGTTGTTAAGATCAAAAAAATTACTGTGAAATTGAGATTTTAGCATCATAGATGAGTGGCCACCGGATAAGCCCTCAACAAAAGCATCAAGATCCATTTGTATGTAATAAAATAGAATATATAAAGATGAAGTAGATTTATAGTAGAGAATGTAAATTGAATGAAGATGAAATGTA
>CAIGRN010183797.1:0-21503 GCA_903798345.1 Fraxinus anomala | reverse complement strand
AAAGAAATCAAGGGCAAGTGTATGGAATCTTCAAGAACTCAACCAAGGGACGGGTTATATCTATTATCTTGTATTTCTTCTTGAATTTTTCTCCATTGTGTAATGCTTTCTTCTAATCTTTATATTTTGTGCCTTTATTTTACAATGAAATAAGTGTTTGATGTTGGAATTTATGATGTAACTTGCCTAAGTTTCGTTAATGTCAATATTTGCTATTTAATGCTAGAATCCCTATTGTTCTTGTGCATTTATTATTGTGTTTCAAGTCCTTTCATGTATGTGGCCAATATATGTTTGGGTTAAGCAAAACATATATTCGACGTAAAGATATAATAGATTAAACCAATCAGTTATGATTAATATCGCTTGAGAGGGGTAATTAACTAAAATCAAAAAATCAAGTCTAACATTGTGATTGGTACCATATGTGTTTTCGGCTTATTGAGTTATTAATGAAACAATGGTTAAGTGAAATCATGGATCCAAACCCATTTTTCGTCCAAATTTCTATCATTTTCACAATTGCTATTTTAAATGCTTTTTAAAATCATTTTATTTTCCCTTTCACATTTAGGGTGTGTTTGATTACCAATATTTTTCATAAAAATGTTATTTTTTTAAATTCAAATTCCTACTTTTATGTTGTTTAATTGATATTTTTTCGTAAAAAATATTTTCTTACTTTTGGTCATATGACCATATTTTTCTCGAAAACGAGAAAAATAATTTCTTTAGGAGAAATAAGATTTTATTTTTCAAGCAATTCACTATCTCTCTCGTCTGCCCCTGTCTTTCTCGTCTACCTACCAATAAAAGATGGATAAATATAATGTTTTCTAAATTGAAAATTAAATCAATCAAACATATTTAATTAATAATTTACATGCAAATAGATTCTAGACAATTTAATTGTCTAAAATATATTTTCTTTCTATCGGAATTTCATGCTTATAATCAAGCACACCCTTAAAATCAAATTGTGTATTTGATTGTTAAAATTGAGTAATTAAAAGAAACATTTTTCGAGTGATCGATACTCGAACTCACAAGTCCAGTCTACTACTTGAACGCACTCGTGCATTTGCGGTATACGCTTATTAGCGAACACCCAAGTTAAAAGTATTTATATATATAGCAAGATCACTAAAAATAACTATTTGCTAGAATGTGTATTAATAACATAAGTTTTAAATTGGTCGGCAAGGCAAATTAATTTGTAGGGGGTAAATTATAGAAACCTTCCCGAGGGTTTTGACAATTTCAAAGACATTCCCTCACTTTTTGAAAATTACACAAATCTCCTCTATTTCAATTTCGGAATAACTCACACCTCCATTAACTGTTTTCTTCACATGTTGTATAACTAACAGTGGCAATGCCTAAATAACTTTATGATTTGACTAATTCTATTAGGAAACACAAGATGGAAGAAATTCACTTGCGGTATAATGTCAAATTAGTACTTAGAAATTTGATAGTTGCGATGAAGATGATTTGATTGCTTATTTGATCTCCTCTTTATTAATCTTGTAAGTTTAGTTTTTAAATTTTTTACCGGTAACTTATTTGACTATCGAAGTACAAATAGCGGTCAACTTACCCTTCAAAAGGCCATCTTTACACGTTAACAGAGTGTTTTCGACAAACAAATAATAAGGTAATCATGATATGTTGTCTACTTAAATCTTCAATTTTTGAGGTCAACATATAAATATGTTGTACGATACCATTCTTTGTACTAATACTAGTTTGTTGAATGAGTATGTGTACCATATTTTGGTACCTGCGAGTATTATGACTGAATAAATGTACCCATTGATCTCATTTCTAATGTTGCAATGCGCTTCAAAGTTTAGAATTTGTATATATGTGGTTTAATAAAAAAAAAAATTAGTGCCACTAATACTTTTTGAGTGATCCAACAACTACAAAAATCGCAAACACAGGCATCCATGTCTCTCTCGTTATCATGTTAGCTCGCAACCCTAATTTCAAGTTTGGGGGTCAAGGATTGGCGTTAATTGATAAAGATTGTCTCTTTTTTGTCTCTAATTTAATTTTGCTTTTTCTATTTACTTTATTTTCCATTTTTATTCAAAAACAAGGGCATTTTGTAGCGGAGAAAAATTACGGTTTTGTCACGTAGGGATTGGCTTACACAGATTTTAGTAGGTTAGGGGATCTATTGTAACACTTGTCAGAGAATGGGGACTTTGGTGGAATTCAGCCAAAACATCCCCATTATACATTATACTAAGCATATAATTCAATAATAAGCTTGGGCATTTTTAATCGAAAATCGAATTGGAGGTTCCAATCCGGTTTCAACAAAATAAATTAGGAATTGAAATTGATAACCATTGGTACCCAAATGGAACAAAAACCGTTGGTATCCGAATGTAGTCGATTTTTTATTTTTTATTTCCAATTTATAGATTGGATATAAAAAATACAAATCTAAAAACTCCAGACTCTGGCCCTAACAAATCATGACTGGCTCATACTACTTTTTGCCTCTTACCTCATATCAGATTATTACATTTCAGATGTTAATACATGTTACTTTACAATTTGAACTTTCTATGAATCAAAAAATACAAGTTAGTGTTGTGGTGTAAGTTCATGAATCAAAGCGTTTATTCTTTGCAATTCGGGCTTTTTATTTTATCGCATTGTTTACAAACTTAAGTGATTTTTTTTATAACTAGTGGCAATTGAATTTGATATATTCATTGTTTGAACTGTGATGTACATTTTTTGTTATTTTGAGTGCGTAGTTCTCTTATAAAATATATTTTTTTCTTTTTTTACTTAAACATAGCGAGTTCAATACATGAATTGCAATTTCTTGATATTACATATTTATGCATTTAATTAGTATTTTTTTATGTAAGTTCGTTTTAAGAGTAGAAGAACTTAAACATTGTCCATAATTAAATTATTGGCTCTATTATCTACCATATCTCATTCAAGGATTGAACAAAAATTATAAAGAAAGTTCATTTCTTCTCATGGTAATTTAATTTTTTAATTTGTTTAGTCAACACTATTTTCATGTAGCTAGATTTATTAACTTATTGAAGATTTCGTAGCTAGATTTTCTCCTTTGCATAACTATTGTCGAGTATTAGAGTGTGTTTGTCTTTCATTATTAGGAGAAAAATGGAGTAATAAATAATATTTTTTGGAGAATATGTGGTTGAAAAGTAAATGAACTTTATTGGTTCGTGTGTAGAATATTTTATTGATGGAATGTATGGTGAATAATCTTACTATATCAAATAATTTTTTGAAATAATAATAGACAAACAGGGACTTAAGTAGCGAAAGCTATATGAAAATATTTATTAAGCATGTGTCTAGGAATCATTTTGAAGCAATTTTTTAGCTAAAATAAAGACGTTGTACTTGTACGGTGTTTTGTTAAAGAGGGAAGTCGTTATTTTTTACTAAATTAAGTGAAATTACCAATGTGCTCTCCACATGAAATTCATTCTCCTTTAAAACATGGCAATTTTGGTAATTTACAATATGTGCAATCAATGATTACTACAAAAGTTCTCCTTTAAAACATGGCAATTTTGGTAATTTACAATATGTGCAATCAATGATTACTACAAAAGTGAACCCCACCCACTTGTCAAACGGTAAAAAAAATGTATTAAAATCTAGCCAAAATGGATCTCAATCACACGCTAAATATATATAAAAAAATAAATTTTTATGGGTAGAATTGAATTGCGTTTTGGTTCCAACGATTACAAGGGCATGGATGATTTCGAGTATTAAAATCGAATAGTATATGCACGGCTATTCAATAACTTTACTACATCGTTTATGTGATTATTAAAGTAATTACAATTCTTCTTATTGCAACACAGAAACTCGCCCACCCCAGCACATCCCCTAACTGAGAAAATAGTGGTCAATGGCTAGGTGATCCAACCCATTTTTCAATATGGCATTTGACCAATTTTAAATAAAAAGAATAAAAAAAAAAAAGGTAAAAATCGCCAAATCATTAAATAACCCAAAGTACCATTTGAAGAAAAGAGAGAAACATAATTTTTAAAAGAGAGAGAGATAACTCAGAAGGTTCAGATCTAGACTACCACTTACAGACGAAACACACAACTTACTATTCATCTTCTACACTTGACAATGTTACTATTTGTTTGAAATTTTAATATTTCATTGTATTGTATAATTGCAATGTAGAAATTTGATTTTTTTACATAAAATATCAATAAATCTTGTAATTTTTTAGTTTAATTCAAATATTGAGTTTTATTTTATGATTAAAATGGGAAAAAAAAATCGAATTTACTGTTGATTTTGGCCATAGGGAGGTTTTTGTGGCAAAGCTAGCCGGAATTGTCGTTTTTTACGAGCTCCGCCGTTATCACTCGTTTGGACCCCGAAGTCTAGGTCCAGACTTAACAGACGGCCCAATCAGGTGGTTGGGCCGCCCGAACCGACCCAACTCATTTTTTTTTATCTTTTCATTTTCAATTTCTCTATTTTTTTCAATTTCACCTTTTCCTTTTTGTTTTTAATTTTAATTTTTTTTCCTTAATTTAATTTTTTTTCATTAATTTTTTTTTCTTTTTCATTTTTTCAATTTCATTTTTTGTGTTTTACTTTTTTTTTTTAAATCTTACATTTTTTTCCTTAATTTAATTTCTTTTCATCAATTATTTTTCTTTTTCATTTTTTCATTTTTTTTCCAGTTACATTTTTTTTCCTTTTTCCTTTTAATTTTTTTTTTCAATTTTAAATGTTATTTTTTTTTCAATTTGAGTCTTTATTTTTTTCCTTAATTTAATTTCTTTTCCTTCAATTAATTTCATTTTCATTTTTTTCCTTTTTTTTTTCAACGTTAACTCTTATAATTTTTTTAATTTATTTTTTTAAAACTAATTTCTTTTTCATCAATTAATTTTCATTGTCATTTTCATTTTTTATCCTTTTGTTTTTAATTTTTTTATCTCCCTTTTTTACTTTAAATTTATTTTTGTTATTTTACTTTACTTCAATTTTTTTCTATTTCAATCTACTTTCTACTTTATTTTTATTTTGTTTTTAATGTGTGATAAAATGAATTTATTTCTTGCATACAGTAGCATATAATCTAGTTGGTTAAATTTTAAGATATTATGGTTTATTCCATAATCTCTTGTATATATATTTTTTAACGTTTATTATTTGTTCAGAGTAGAGTATCATCTTGACACTAGTATGAGAGATCATATGGGTAAAGTTATTTCATATTATAACTTTTTCAGTTTTGCGACGGTTTTAAAGGGACTTGATGAGGAGCATGTAGCCATACTATGCGCGATCATTCCTATGGTCTTTCTATTCATTAAATGACACGTAGTTTTCTAATCAAATCATTGATTCTCTATTACTTCAGCTGCTTAAGTCAGTTGATGGTAATGGACTGCATTTTGCCCTGATGGATGGGAAGGTGTCCAAATTCTCAATCCTTAAATTTGCCTCTATTACGGATTTGAAGTGTAACAGTGAAGGAAGGGGTGCCCTCGATGGTGATGGAGGAGAGGGTTGTCCCCGGGACGGAGGGGGTATCGCCGATGGTGACGGAGGAGTGGGAGGTTCCAATAATGGAGGGGGAGGTTGTGGCGGTGGCAAAGGGGGTGACGAAGAAGACCCCCGACTTGATGGATAGTGTCACAGATGAGGATTACGTGATGAAAGGTAAGAAGCGTGTTGTGACGTGCTAAACTAGGTGGTCGGTAAGAGGACGAGATTGTCGTCACAATACGTTGTCTCTATCTTCACAATCAAGGCAAAGAGGATGACGTGTATAGATGTATGTTACCTAACCTCTTCCGTGACGTCAACCGGCAAAGAATAAAGTGTTCGATGTTTGGTTCAGCGAAATTAGACCCGAGTAAATATTTTACTAAATATTGCTAAAGCAAACTAACTCATTTTTGCATTTTCTAACATTTTTCTTTTTATGTTTTCAAAGTGATCTACATGATAGGGGAGACTTTGATATCGAACACGAAGAAATGGTTCGACGATATACAAAAGAGTGGAGTGTAGCTCGTCGACGACCTTAGTGCATATCCTTTGTTATTTATGTTGTTCACATAATTGGTTATTATTTGATTAAATTTTCGTATCTTCCTTTGTTATTACTATTGTAGCATATCAATTTGGTTATGAACTATTGCGCGATCGAGCTTGGAGACACCCGAAATCATTTGATGTTCCGACCAAGTTATCATAAGCTGGAGGTTCTTTAATGCCATCCAGATTGAGCATGACATGAGCTTTGTTGTCTCAAACTGGTACACATTGTCAGCATACATGAGAGATTACATGAGAGGGCTCATGTTGAAATGGGGAAAGTTGTGGATAGGTTATACACATCTCTACGTCTTAATGATTGCGAACTCGCGCTATTTTACAATTAAGTTGACAATGTACGTGTACAGCTCCGATCATAGTTGTACCACATAGGGCTAGTTTGAACATATACTGGAGCCGATGGCGACCATCGTTCCCATGATCGCAAGATCAGCAGACATTGAGGTACATGTTAGACTATTTGTCGTGAGGAAGATGATGATTGCAAGACAAACAAAATCGTAAGTTTTTTTTTGGTTAAATTATGTTAAATTTATTGTACATTTGACTAACATATTGTTATTTACGTACGTGGGTGATTGTGGAGTTTTCACTAGCAAGTACATTGAATTTTTTTAGCATCAGATGTGGTGTAGAGTTGATAAACCAAACATACATCGATACTTGAAGAATGAAGCTAGAGTCCGACTTGTATGCACATAATTGTAATCAGTGGTATATTGTATTATTTTTTTTTTTTGAAAATGTAATTATTATTTATGTAATTGTGAATATATGTAATTGTAAATGTAAGTATCGTTTAATAGTGACTTTCTTTTTTTATGTAATTGTATATTTAATTGTAAATATATAAATCTGACTGCGGTGAAAAAAAAAAAAGGACGATCGGAGATTAAATAGACTCAATTATATGCAATTGGAACATGAAGGATCCACCGTAAAGACATTATGTCGAAAAATGACGAAAATCAAAGTACGATGACCTAATTGCAACTTTTTAATAAACCAAAAATGATGATTGAAGATTAAATGGACTCAATTGTATGCAGTTGGAACATGAAGGACCCACCACGATGACATTATGTCGAAAAATGGCGAAAATATAAGTAGGTCCCCATACTTTGATTTTTGTCATTTTTCGACATAATGTCCTCCCTATGGATCCTTCATGTTCCAACTGCATACAGTTGAGTCTATTTAATCTCCGATCATCTTTTTCTTGTTTTTTCTTCAACTATTAGAAAGTTACAATTAGGTCCATACACTTTGATTTTCATTATTTTTTGACATAATGTTTTCCCGGTGAATCCTTAAACTAATTTTTTTGAATTTAACTTTTATTTATTGTATAAGTAATTGTAATATATTTAAATGCATGAGGAGAACATTAAAGAAGCAAAGTACGATGATTTTTGAAATTTATGAACAATAAAGTACTATAAATATAGATTACACACGATTTACATAGAAATTGCACATCCAATTACACATTCGTCGAATTATTATGTAGTGGGATCTGACTTGTACAAAATTGATGACTTGCGAGTATGCTATGTTGCGCCGTACCTTCCGCACCTACATGATCGGGAAGCTCTCCGGTAAATGGTATTCTAGACGTACGTCTACGTCAGGAGTACATGGTCTAACTTCGGGTAGCAAAAAATTACTAAGTGGGAGAATGTAGTAGAAAACTTTCCACCGACTTTATTTGGTAGAGGAAATATAGTTTCTACGCAGCTCTCCATCATGTAATAATGAGTGCATGAGTTGCATGGTAAAAATCTTTTATACATAGCCACTGCGGCAGCATGCACACATGGAAAACTCTCCAACTGAAATTATCTGCACGTGCAAGTGTTATCATTCAAGTCCACGATATATTTGATATTACGCTAGCTTCTCACGGAGAAGCAGAATTGATCCAGTGGTTCTACACTTACCTTTTTCGTCATCTCTAGAGTTTTGAAGAATTTATCTTCCCGAGCCGAGGTTAACATGCTTGTGCACATATTAGATTCTGCACGTTGGTCATGAAATTATTGTTGCAGCTTGTTACGAATGTATTCAATTGTTACGAGAATTGGTAACTTCCAATCCTTCTTCAATAATGCATTGAATGAGTCCGCATTGTTGACGTCATCATATTGTATCGGCATCATGAAAAATGTGATCGTACCCAATGCTCAATCCTAATCTTCACCGTTAAATACTCTAGCCTATGAATCATGTCCATGTCTGGATAAAACAATCAAATCTTGATTTGTAAATAGCCTTTCATCTTCGTTGTCTCGAACTACCTCTTGAATTCTATGCGAGATTATAATGAGTAGCAGCTGTCTCGGGAATAACCACATCATTCTCACGAGCTATCTTCACTGTCTCAAAAATTGTTTATATTATGATCCCTTCCATCGGAATCTTCGTATTCGCTCTTGGGAACATTTTTTCTCAATAAAGTTACGTACATAGAGTCGACTTGCTAACTTGGTTCGATTGAATTAGCAACTTCATTTGCATTTCAGAATTAACTTTTACCCATGGAATTGAATGGAATGCTTGTGAAATATAAATCCAAATTCCATATCGTATTGAAAGGGATCGACGCTGACCAGGTTTTGTATTTCACGGTACATTTCCGCAAACGATGATGTTATCACAATTCCAATAACTCCACCTCATTCACTCGTTCATTTTCATTCCAATTGAGCATTTTCATTTCTTTAAAATTCACGAAAGTAAAAAAAATGGGGTGACGTGTTGATCACATATCTGCATTACAAATCAAAATATAAAAAATATAGATTAACCTTAAGGATTTAATCAATAAACGGTAATGAAAATTAAAGAAAAATGTTTCCGGCCATTGTTGGGCCATACGGATTGCCTGACGACGAGCAGTCTGTTATGGCGTTCCCTAGTCATCTGGATTCTTAAAATACCAGATCTGATCATGCAAATATTTTTTAAAATTTTTTGTTTAAAAAAATTATAGGTATGTTAAATGAAATGTATAAAATTATCTACGTATTAGCATATATCGAAATAAAATTTAAAATTTTTAAAAATATACTAATTTAACGAAATCGAAATTCCATATACGTAAATATACTTACTTATTCAAAATGTGGATATGAACAAAAAAAATTTATCAAGCGTTTGATAAATTTATGAGGTTTTAAGATTGAAGTACATGAAAAATGAAGGAGTCATTATATGTGTTGGAAAAAATAGATAAAGAAAGTGACTTAATTTTGAAATTTTAAATGAGAATTGTTTGTTTTTGTTTTGTAAGTTTGTAACTAAAATGTCATAACCATATTTTGAAATTTTGACCATGTTTGGTGGGGATTAAAATTAGATTTTTAGTAAATTTTGATAAACATTGATGAAATGTATGGTTAAAAATTGTGAATTTCATAAAATATATGATTAAAATTAATTGTTAATTTATATTTTGACTTTAATCCATATCAAGCAAGGGCTTAATAATCTTATCAATTAAGGGTATTTTTGTTTTATATAATAAAAAAGTCGCGTGGGGCTGAATAAAGAGTAACGAGTCATACTACTTGTACAAAATAAGTTTACGAAATATACGTTGACAAGATTCAGGCCAATAATTTTAAATAATTTTTGAAATTAATGATCTAAATTTTGCGACACAAATTTTGTGAATAAATTTTATCAACCTATTGTACAAGTAGATTAACCCAAGAGTAACTTAGGCCGACAGTGAATGACAAATTTGACGTGGCCACCATGAAAACTCTCCCAACCTAATCCCACTTCTCACACACTTCCCCATCTATATTCCAATATCTATACATTTATTGCAGAGGGATCCATGATCCGCCTTGAAATTGTTGTGTATTCGTGATTAAAAATAAGTGTTTGTTGTGTATTCGTGATTAATTATTAGTGTGTGCATTTTGGGATATATCATAATGTATCAATGGAGGAAATTCGACTTCTTCGAGGAGAAGAAAAGCAGGATTCCAGAGGAAATAGAGGGCAAAATTGAGTGCTGCTCCAGCGGCAGAGGAAAGATCGTGTTGGGTTGCGACGACGGCACCGTTTCGTTGCTCGATCGCGGCCTCCAGCTCCTCTACTCCTTCCCCGCACACTCCTCCTCCGTCCTTTACCTCCAGCAGCTCAAGGTTTAATTTCCCTATCTCGTTTTCGCCTTTTTTAATTTATTTGATCAGTTGATGGGTTTATTTATTATGGAGTAGAAAGTATGTGGGTTTTGCTTAATTTGGTATTGCTGAGATATAGGGTTCTGAGGTGCATCAGTTATGAATTTGGGATATATGGGTTTGTTTGTTATGAACTACAAGTAACAATCTTTCTGTTATTGCTTATCCGTAATTAGAATTTCGCTAATTGAAAATGTTACTGAACTTGTGAATCAGCAACGAAACTTCTTAGTTACAGTAGGAGAGGATGAGCAAATATCTCCGCAACAGTCAGGCATGTGCTTGAAAGTTTTTGACCTTGCTAAAATGCAAGATGAGGGCTCAAGTACGTCAAGTCCAGAATGTGTTCAAATTTTACGGATATTTACCAACCAATTTCCTGAAGCAAAGGTATTTACTTTTTATCGTCTAACATGTAAATTATGTAGGCAGTTTCTTGAAATTGATGAAATAATGGCAATTAGTTTGAACCGACATCAATTCCTCTTCGACAGATAACATCCTTTTTAGTTCTAGAAGAAGCTCCACCTATAATATTTATTGCCATTGGATTGGACAATGGTTGTATTTATTGTATCCAAGGCGATATTGCACGTGAGCGCATTAAGCGCTTTAAGCTTCAGGTGGATTATGCTCATTCCGACAAAGACCAGTCTCCTATTAATGGTCTTGGATTCCGAGTTGATGGCCAAGCGTTTCAACTGTTTGCAGTCACGCCAAATTCAGTTAGCTTGTTTAACTTGCAGACTCAATCACTTCGAGGGCAAACCCTTGATCAGATTGGATCTACTGCTTCTAGTGTAGCAATGAGTGATCACTCGGTATGCATCTCTAGATTTTATTTTATTTTTGAAGTATTTTCCTTCACAAGTTTTGTTTTCAAGCTCAATTAGATAGCTTTCTTACTGTCCTGGCACAGGAACTTATCATTGGTCGTTCGGAAGCTGTCTATTTCTATGAAGTTGATGGTCGAGGTCCTTGCTGGGCATTTGAGGGAGAGAAAAAATTCGTTGGGTGGTTTCGTGGTTACCTTTTATGTGTTATTGCAGATCAAAGAACTGGCAAGAATACTTTCAACATCTATGATCTGAAGAACCATTTAATTGCCTACAGTCTAGCAGTTAAAGAAGTTTCTCACATGCTTTGTGAATGGGGTAACATAGTACTTATAATGGCAGACAAATCTGCTCTTTTTATCGTAGAGAAGGATATGGAGAGCAAGTTAGATATGCTTTTCAAGAAGAACCTGTACTCTGTGGCCATTAATCTCGTTCAGAGCCAGCAAGCTGATGCTGCTGCAACCGCTGAAGTGCTGAGGAAATATGGTGATCATTTATATAGCAAGCAAAACTATGATGAAGCTATGTCTCAGTACATCCACACCATCGGTTATCTCGAACCTTCATTTGTCATACAGAAGTTTTTGGATGCACAAAGAATCTACAACCTTACAAATTACTTGGAGAAGTTACATGAAAAAGGGCTTGCTTCAAAAGACCATACCACACTTCTGTTAAATTGTTATACCAAATTGAAAGATGTTGAGAAGCTGAATGTTTTCATTAAAAGTGAGGAACAAGTGGGGGAACATAAATTTGATGTAGAAACTGCAATAAGGGCATGCCGAGCTGCTAATTACCATGAGCAAGCGATGTATGTTGCCAAGAAGGCCGGGAAGCATGAATGGTACTTGAAGATATTACTTGAGGATCTAGCTATGTATGATGAAGCATTGCAATATATAAATAGCCTTGAACCTAATCAAGCTGGGGTTACTGTCAAAGAATATGGGAAACTTCTTATAGAGCACAAGCCAAGGGAAACAATTGAAATACTGATGAGTGTTTGCACTGAAGAAGGTGAACTAGTCAAGAAGGGAGCCTCAAATAGTAACTTTTTAACCATGTTGCCATCTCCTGTTGATTTTCTCAATATTTTTGTGCATCATCCGCAGTCACTTATGGAATTTCTTGAAAGATACACCAACAAAGTGAAGGACTCACCTGCTCAAGTGGAAATCCATAACACGCTGTTGGAGTTATACTTGTCTCGTGATTTGAACTTCCCATCTCTTTCGCAAAATAGCATCAACGAAAATGGTGATCTGAGAAGAGATCAACTGTCAAGTACAGTCACGATGTCTAGAACAAAATCTAATGGGAAAATAATTTTGGATAGGAATGATGTAAATGAGGAGAAAGATTGCCAGGAGAGACAGCAGAAGGGTTTACTCTTGCTTAAAAATGCATGGCCATCTGAACAGGAGCAGCCACTGTATGATGTTGATCTCGCGATAATTCTGTGTGAAATGAACACTTTCAAAGAAGGGCTCCTATATCTATATGAGAAGTTGAAATTATATAAAGATGTGATTGCCTGCTATATGCAGGCACATGATCATGAGGGTCTAATTGCATGCTGCAAGAGACTAGGGGATTCAGGAAAGGGTGGTGATCCTTCTCTTTGGTCAGATCTATTGAACTATTTTGGTGAACTTGGAGAAGACTGCTCCAAAGAAGTGAGAGAAGTTTTGATGTATATTGAAAGGGATGATATTTTGCCTCCTATTATTGTTCTTCAAACCTTGTCCAGAAATCCATGCCTTACGCTTTCTGTCATTAAAGATTATATAGCTCGAAAACTGGAACGGGAGTCAAAACTGATTGAGGAAGACCGGAGAGCTATTGAGAAGTATCAGGTTTGGGTTCTATACTTTTAAGCTTATTGTTATTATATAATTTGAATTATCTTCTTTCAAGGTTCAAATCTCGTGTTTAGAAGAAGCAAAGGGGGTTGTTTCTTTGATAAGTGTCCTTAAAATGTTTCATAGACAGACATTCATCAGTATCACCTGACTAATACTGTCTAGGTTAGAGCACGTCTATGTTGGTCATTCTGTTCGTCTAATGGTAAAGCTAGACAATAATTTGCCTTGCATTTTACAAATTTGTGACCATCATAAATTATCAGAGAACTTGCAGTGGGTAGAGTTTGGTTCAAGATTTAAAATACCAGACAGAGAACTAGAGCTTGTTTCTAATTTGCATGGACTTATTTGACCTGATTCCCCTGTTTGAGTATCTGCCAACATTATTTTTTAGAACAGTGACTATACATTTGAAATTCTCTAAATTTTTCATTGGAATCATATCTCGGGTATTTAGATCAGGATCTGGGGAGAGTGTTGTCGTGCTTAAAATTTATTTTCAAAATTTCTGCATCTAGTATATCTTACACATCTCATGCTTCATTTTCTTTATGGTTCTAAGCTACAATATTCTATCACGGTGATATCAAATGGCTTGGCGGACTATTTTTATGACATCGCTGAATTGATAAATGTCTAAGATGGATATGGTGCTTGCGTGAATCTGTAAACATGCACTTGCTTAGAAACAAATCGTTTAGATCTAGTATACAGATATACAGACTATCAGTTAGACTACCTGAAGTTGAGCCTATGCTTGAAAATTAATAGACATTCAACTGAAAAGTAAACGGGGAACATTGATGTTGAGATGTAGGATACTGGGAGTTTTACCCCTGTGAGGTTTTCATCGTTCTACCCAGTTGTTTGGGTCTTTTAGCTCATGATCTATTTGACAAAGTCAATAAATTAATCTTTTCTTTTGATTTTCTTGTATGGCTTGGCCCATGTAAACAATGATCAAAAAGCATAAAAATAATCATTCGGCAGATACTGTAATATCTCACTTATCTGTGTGTGACTGTGTGTGTTCATCTTCTTTTCTGGCTGGGCCTGGAACTATGTAATTGATTACCATCAACTAAGAAAAGTAAGCATGCATTATTCTTTTTATTTTGCAGGAGGAAACTTCAACAATGAGAGAAGAAATCCAGGATCTTAGAACAAATGCAAGAATCTTCCAGCTTAGCAAGTGTACAGCTTGCACTTTCACCCTTGACCTTCCTGCTGTTCACTTTATGTGTATGCATTCGTTCCATCAGCGATGCCTTGGTGACAATGATAAAGAATGCCCAGAGTGCGCTCCTGAGTACAGGGCTGTTCTAGAAAAGAAGAGGAACTTGGAGCAGAATTCAAAAAACCAAGATCAATTCTTCCAGCAAGTAAGAACTTCGAAGAATGGGTTTTCTGTGATTGCTGAGTACTTTGGTAAAGGGATCATCAGCAAAACAAGCAATGGAACTGCAGAAACTCTAAATTCGAGTAGTGATTTCTGAGAAATTTTTACCATGGGTAACAAATAGTAACTATGAGCAGTGATCTCCAATATTCAGTATCCCCGAAGCATATGGTAGAAATAATTGATTTTTGAGGGTGACAAATCTAAAAGAACATCCAGGAAATACACGTTATATCTTATTATTGGAGTTAGCTGGGTTTTTCAATAACTATGTTACTTTGTCTCCTTAAAAGCAAACTTATGCACATGGGTCAGTGCAATTCAAGTTTTCTTTCGAGGAAAAAGGTGGTGCTTCATTTGGTTAAACTCATTTGTGGTTTTGTTCTGTGCACAGGTAATGTTGTTGTAATTTGATCATGAGCTTGCAAAACGACGTTTTCCTGTGTCTTATCACGTATTCAAGTAAATTTGTGGTTTTGGCAGACAAATGCTAACTTGTGCACCATTGGATTGTCTTGAAGTCGTGGTTTGCTCCTGTTACATCTATGCATTAATGTTATATTGTGAAACAAATAAAAAATGTTGTTTATCGTACTGTCCACTTCAATATTATGTACGTTCTTCGTAAATGCTCTAATTATATTCTGGGGAAGCCTAAAAGTCTTCTCTTTGGCGCGTTACTCCCTTCTATCTAGTTTTTTGTACTTTATTTTGGAATATATGCATACAAAGGAACAAGGAAATTTCTGAACATTATTGAGAAAAGCATTGAATAGAACATGCATAAACTGATGCTTGATTGCTTACTTTATAAAAGTAACAAAGGCCACGGAAGAGCACGAGAAAGTATCGCTAAATCACAAAGTTGAGAAGGGTAAATGGAATTCAGACGAGCCTGAGGTCGTTCTCTAACAGCAGGACACAACCTTTGTATAGGCAGCTACGAAACTAGAACCATACTGAACGTAATTTGAAACCCGGCAAGCTATTTAATTCAATCTAATTATAGTTGGTCTTCAGTTAGTCTCTTTCTCTATGTCTCCTGCACCTGCACTGTCAATGGAGGGATACAAATACACTTACTACTACTACTTAATTTGTTCATTTCATCTACCTCTAAAAGCAAGCCACCAATGCGAGATCGAGAGCTTTTTCTGGATTGTACTTTGTGCCTCTCTACCATCTCATGTGTTAATGACCTTAATCTGAAATATTCGTCAAACTTCTAGACGGTATCATTGACTATATATGATGTTACTATGTTAGGTGTTGTGCAATAGCACAACTCTTGAACTTGACAGGATTTGACTTTCTCACCATTTCGAATAAATATCGGTGGAAATTGATCTCTCAAAACAATTAATAAGAAATAAGTCGTCTTTTAAAAAAATGGACAATGCTTCTTATAGTAATTGAATAGACATTGTTTGGTCTACTAATAAATGTTGACTTAGATTAAAAGTTAAAATCGTGGTTGGAACCGTTACACATTCAGTGACTTAGGAAAACAATTTAAATGATCAATTTGAAATTTCGCACAAAATTCCTTGAACTCTTGGAAACATGTCACGTAAAAGTGGCCCATGTGTATTAACTAATAATTCAGCACAAAGTAAAATGGTCCCATATCCATTTTGATTTGACTCAAGAAAAATCAAAAGCTAAATTGTCGCTTTAGTTCAGTTTAGTAGGCCAAAGTACTCAAAAACTACCCCACCGCACCCAGCTCTTTATCTGAAGCACTAACGAATGTAGAAAATTATAATTATTCAGTAGTCGCATGGTGATTTAGAAAGTTGTTTATGTAATATGTATGTGGAGTTTTAGAAAATGATTATGATCTGAAAGGCAAGTTGATTGTAGAATTTAACTTCATTTATTTATTGAGAAAAGGAGCACTGGATACTGGTTTTCCCGAGATGAGCAAAGATAAAGAGAAGTCACCAGAGCCTCTTGATTTCTTCATTTGGACTGTGGAGGTAATTAATTAATTAATTTTCGAGCTTAAATTTCTTCTATTTTCTTTGGATCTTGTCCTTAAATGGTGTAATTTGGTAAATTGAGTTGCGTTTGACTTATACTTGTTGCTTCTCATGAATTGGTGCTAGTTGGTCTTACAGAATGGGAATAAAAATAAATAATTAAATTTGTTGAAATTCATGTTCTTCAATTTCTACTCTTTTTGAGGTACCCAACTTCTTTGACAGAGAAGTTAAATTGTCTATTATTGACTTCTACTTTTATTGGATGTGAAAATTGTCTGTTATTGTAAATTATGGAACCATACCGTGCATTTATTCCCATTAGTTTTTATAGCTGTTGTAACCCTACTGTAGTTTATACGCCAATTTTTTTTCATTACAAAATTGATACTGTAAGGTGTTTAACCAGGGAGTGGATGTAACCTTCCCACTTTTGTTTGGAGTAATATGTTGTTAGTGGACAGTTAATTTATGGAATTGTTAATTCTTTCACAAAAATTCCTTTTTTTTTTCTTTTGGTCAAATCTGAAGTCTTTGTCTAATGGAAGGATAAATATTGGGGGATAGAACCTATATTTTTGTTAAGGTCGGCAAAAGTTTGACTTACTCCTGAAAGCACTCTTTCACTGTTAGTTAACTGGTAGTAGATTTGAGTTACAAGATTTATATAAGATTCTGTCTTGACATACTGTCTCAATGAGGAGTTACAAGACTGGTTTTGAGTTATTAAAGAAGAAATCAATACACTCGGAGATATGATCTATTTACCAGGATTGCAATCCTTATCATTTTAGGATTTGGGAAGGAAATCAAGTTTGGAGGCAACTCGTGTAGTGCTCAAGGGGAAGACGGAATAGTTGGATCATGTCTAGTGAGCTCTCCACCTGTGTAATTATGGAGTTCCTATCCTAGTTGCAATGGAAGAAAGCCAAATCAAGTATTGGTAATAATTCTATTGTATACTAAGACGTGTTATCTAGACTCTATTGTTAGGAAAGTGATAAGTAATAACTAGATGCGAGTCATCATCTCGATTTTGGCTACTTTATAATTTGGAGTCTACTAGATGCGAGTCATCATCTCGATTTTGGCTACTTTATAATTTGGAGTCTAGCAATGTTGCCTCTGGAAGTAAAATATGTAATTGACCTGGTTTTTTGAAACATACCAAAATTGGTTTTCATCTATATCATTTGATGGACTACGTGTTCTTTTCAAGTGGAATCCATTATTTTGGCATCTCAGTGCATGAGAATCTAATAGGTTTAACCTTACGAAATGTCTATTCTTTTGCTAGTCATGACAAATTTTCATGATTTTTACCAGCAATGATCAAATGCCTTTAGTGTATTAGCAAGGGCGTAGGGAGGGGGTCCAGGCCCAATTACTTTTGTAAGGTTAAAAAAAAAATAAAAATTATGGGAATTTTTTTTCTATGTATCAGCTCAATATAATTTTTTTTTTTTAGCCACAACTAGTGAGACAGATGTTTGTTGAATCACTCTGGTTATAGAAGTAGCTTTGCCACTGTTCATGTACTGTCATAATGTACTTTTTGGTGTGCTATGTCATCGTTTTATGAGATTAGCCATTGAATGGTTGCTGTTGTGGGCTTGCCAGCACCAAATTAACTCTTGCTATTCTGTGTTTTTCCCTTACTGTAATAGTGTACTTGAGACGTGGCAGTTGGGATGTGAGGATAGAGGGCTGGGTGCTGAAAGAATGGATGACCTGCCTCTTAGACACCCACCAACTAATAGAAGAATCCCCAAGACTATGGAGTATTAATTGTAGAATCATTTGAATTCACAAATGCTGGTGGCGATAAATAATTGAAAGCCTCTCTACTCAATCTAGGCTCTCTCACACCCTATATAGCAAGTTTCCGTTGTTTATGCAGTGTGTCTTTGAAGCTCAAGGAAAAGGAAAAGTTAATGAAGAGGTAAAGTTTGGAATCTGAATAATCTCCAAGTGTAGTCTATATGGACCTTGGATAACTCAATAATTTGATCCTTTAGGATTGTTCATGTATGTCTTCCTTCATTGTATAAAAAATTGCTGCTTTTATTATTTTTATTTCTGTGGGTGATCTGAGAAATTCACACTGGAAAAGGTCTGTAATTTGATTTTAAGATGTTATTATTAGTCTTTTATTTTTGATATTAAGGAATTCCAATGGTGTTTTAAGGAATAGAGGCTTAATTATTTGAGTTTCTTAAGAGCGTCTGAGTTTTAGTTAGACTGAAATTTGTTGGAGCTGTGCAGTATAAAATTATTTGAGGTTTATAAATGCTTGAGTTCTTGCCCGGTATTAATATTTCAAGAAACTTACTTGATCTTTTGATGCCTAACTGATTCTGTTGAAGGACGACTGAACCCAGTGAAGCCTAACATTGCTTCTTCTTTTTCTTCTACTTCTCTTTTCTTTGTTTAATAACCAGCAAGTATATCCCCTGCCCAGCCCTTCAAAATAAATATTATTTGCTGCCTGACAACTTAATTCTTCTTACAACCAAAGACCCGAACATAAGTATCAACCTCAAAGGTATTTAACAGTCTCGCTTACTTCTTAAATAAGTGGATGATTGACTAGAATACTTGCACGAAATCCTTCTATGACACAGATTTTTATTTGGTTTTATCATGCTCCAAACTGTAACCGATTTCTTGCTGATTGCAGATCCCTTTGAAACTAATAACTGAAAAAAAGGATGTGCCTTCAATTTTCTATAGGTGTTCACAATCGACTTTGTTGCTAAAAAATATCGGAGACTACCATAGTTGTTCCCTCTCGGGTGTATTACTGTCTGAAGTCTTTTCTAGGAAATATACAGCACTTTGATTTTCATTTTTATAAATTTGTTCTAATAAATAAGACAGAGGGATGAAAAAGCTATACTATGAACACACTTAACATATCACTCTGCTAAAAATTGATGCCAAAAGCATGCATGGCCTCTATATTATTTGAGGGTGCCTGAAGAGAAGAAATAGGAAACTTTAGTTGAAAATGGAATTTGCTAAAAGGACCAAGCTTTTGATTTCTCTTGTTTCCCTAGGATGTTGGCTTGTGGCTGGAAGAGATCAATCTTGGTGGCTATCGCCAAATTTTCAAAGAAAATGGGATCAATGGGGAGTATTTAGAAGGGATGTCCATGTTTACAACCGAGCAGATACTCCGGTTCATAAGGAAATGCCACATGAAATGGGGGGATTTTATAACCTTGTGCAAGGAGCTTAGGCGAATAAAAGGTCTCTCTCTCTCTCTCTCACTATGAATTGTATGGTCACTTGTTTATATGAACTTTGACATGAATGATTCTACAGTTCTACCTCTAAAAACTGGTCTCTTCTTATAGAAATTCCTTCTTACAATTAAAGAAAAAACGACAAATTAGAACTGATGCGGACATCAAATTTATTTATTTTTATTGTTATTGGATTCTATTAATTATGTTTTCATTTTATTGGGTTTGTCGTAGCGGGCTGGCCCAAGGCTCTTTTATGCATTAAGTTTTCTCGTTTTCTTCTATTTATATGGATTGTATTGGACATTGAGAANTAGCGGGCTGGCCCAAGGCCCTTTTATGCATTAGGTTTTCTCGTTTTCTTCTATTTATATGGATTGTATTGGACATTGAAAGACAATTAATGATTAAATGAAGTTTTGATTGGCGACGGCCTCGTTTCCCCTTCCCCTCTTCTACTTCTTCACGTCCTCTCCTCTTCCTTCTCCTCTTCTTCTTCTTCTTCTTCTTCTTCTTCTTCCTATTCTACATCAAAGTGGTATCAGAGCTAAACTTGGGTAACAATTCATGACCTTCAACAATTCAGCCAAGGATAACGCAGCCTCAACAACTCAGGGCCAATCGTTTCATTTTTAGCCTAAAACTTCGCCCATCACTTTCTATAATACAAACCCTGTCAAGTAAACATATATGCATGCTTTCCACCCCCATTCACCACAGACAGGAAAAAAAAAAAAGGAGTACTGTTGGGGGTACTGTTCAAGCCTCGGAATTTCAGTGAGTATTTTCATCAAAAAAAAAAGTTCGACCTATTGCTGCTTCATTGTGTTGCTGTTCAACCTAAGGAAAGAAACCCCATATTATCCACTTATTTTAGCCCATTACACAGATATAATACCCACACTATTAAACCCAATTCATCAACTCAC
The DNA here is from genome assembly GCA_903798345.1 of Fraxinus anomala. NCBI lineage: Eukaryota > Viridiplantae > Streptophyta > Magnoliopsida > Lamiales > Oleaceae > Fraxinus > Fraxinus anomala. The sequence goes on along the minus strand of CAIGRN010183797.1, from coordinate 922 downwards.
CTGCTCCAAGCCCATATCACAACCTCCCAAATTCACTCAGCCCAATACTTAATCCTAGCTGCCGGCCCAAATACTCGTAATAGGCTACCTTAATTTTCCACAACCCACTAACAATAGCCCAATATAAAACCCACCGTTATCTTCCTCTCCTGCATCCGTTCTTCAGCTTGGTTCGCCACCGCAACCGCAACCGCAACCGCCACTGCAACCTCTGTCTTCGCTACAACCGTCAAACACCTTGTCGCGCCACCACCTCACCTCATCATAGCAACACCACCTCATCGTGCCACCACCTCAACCACAAATCAATCACAACAGCTGGAACCTCAAATCGTCGACACCCATTCCTCCAGTCTCATCGCCGACACCTTCGCCCAATTCAACCACGAGCCTCCACCACCACTTCATCTTCTTCCTATTGACTTCACTATATCTTACACCCACCACCACGAGCAGCTCGTAGCTGTTGAGTTTCCTTTGGCTTTCACACCGTCAACCCGCAACAAAACACATAAGCAGCTATAAAACCCGTCACCTGCCCCATACGGTAACACCAAAGAAGATCCAGAAATTCCCAACCAATCGAAACTGGCATCGCCTCTAGCCCAGAAAGCTCTCGCGCCGCAAGGTTCCCGACGCCGGTAGAAGAAGAGGAATAGTGGGCTTCAGTTACAGCCCACTTATTAGTTTGGACGGGAGACTCTGTTGGGCTTCAGTTTCTGCGCTGTTTCTAGTTTATTTTTGTTTTGGGCCCTATTATATTGTAATTTACTTCTAGTTTAAAAAAAAAAGGAAAGGAAAGAGGTATTTTTAACATCTTTGCAGATATCTCTATTTGACCTGCTGATCGGTTCAATTCTTTCGACGAACAAAATTGGGCCCTACGGTCCTTTGGCTTTGGTGCTCAATTACTTAGTGTTTA